>JACXII010000041.1:0-102612 GCA_014737395.1 Bombus waltoni | reverse complement strand
ACGTTCTGCAGTCTTCGTTTATTGACGGCTAAACGAAACGCGTCGTTATTAAGATTGTGTAGCGCGTAATCCGGACTGTGGAAGTCCATGGAGGGCATTGAATACGCTGCGCAGTAAAGGTTTCGGTACGCACCATTTTACCCGATATATCGCAATATATGTCTACGTTGCAGTCTGGAAATCGTACTTTTTTTTCTTTTTTAATTTTAAAGCGTACGTGTTGGAGTTAATTATTGCATGTAGCTCCGTGTCATGCTTTTGCGCGGCGGCGAGCGTAGCATGGTCCACGGCCTTTCCTATTACTTGGCCTCTCGTGGCATTTCAGATATCGAATGTCGGTAGTGAATTGCCTGATATAGTCAAGATGGCGGAATTATCACAGCGATGTCGATGCAGTTGTCGAGATTTGTCGAACGCAAATTCAAGGGGCTTGTGGACAGTGTAAATTGAGGTACCTCTCCCCTCGATTGCGTGTCTGAAAAGTTTGACCGCGGTGTATATCGCGAGTAATACATGCTGTACTTTTTCTGTCTGAAATGATGCATTTCGTGAAGAATCTCAGTGGTTGCCACGTGTTATTTTCTCGTTGTTACAGTATCGCGCCCATTGCGTAATCGGACGCGTCCACCGCGACGCTGATCGGAGCGCTTGGTACGGGGTGAGTTAGCATCGCCGCGTCGGTGATTGCGCGTTTCGATTCGCGGAAGGCCTCTTCGGCCTGTGTCGTTCATGCGATGTACGCGGTGTCCTTTTTAACGCTTTTCAAGCGGTTTATGAGCGGTTGACAAATGTTCGCGGCCTCCGGCATAAAACGTTGGTAAAAATTTATCGTTTCGAGGAATCTTCGTAATCGTTTAACGGTTGTCGGTTTGGGATCTTTAATATAGCTTCCACTCATTCGGGAAGTGATTTTATTCGTTCTGCGTTCACAGTGTAACATAAAAATGTAATTTCTTTCACCCCGAACTCGCATTTCGGAAAGTTTATAACCACGGTAAAACTGGGAGAGGTTACGTTAGGTTAGATTAGGATTTAGCATGCGACTGTATCTCATGCATTGGGTCGGTTTTCGCGAGCAGGGTGTTAAAGTTTGTGTCCTCTGTGGCGTCTACTGCACGTTGCAGCTCTATGGAGCGGCGGTTTCTCCATAGAGTCAGGACAAAATAGTCGATGATATAAAATGGTGGAGTTTCCTCAAGTTTCGGTAAATCTGGGAGGGTTAGGTTAGGTTAGGTTAGGTTTGGGTTAGATTTCTGACCTCTTATTTCTTCTTCGACCAGGATTGTGCGCGTTCTCTCCTCGTCCAAATAGGTTGTTCTCTGGACGATCTCATCCTTCAAGTATTCGTACTTCCCGGTAGCCGGTGGATTGTTCACTATATCATTCGCTTGGTTTGCTTTCTCTTCGCCCAGATTGATAATGGTAATGTTGAACTTCGTGTCGTCGCCTGATACGTGCAACTTCAAATTGTGCCTCCAACATTATGAGCCAGATTGATATTTTCTGTGGCCCGGACGGTGGTGCACTGTTTATCGGGCTAACCATGTCGTACTACTCGTAATCGCAAAAAGCGGATACTCTTCATAATCACGTCCGAGTCACCCATTTGTAGGTTCATAAGACGACGTAGACCGAGGTCGGATAACAAAACCTTTATTCCACAGTCACGTTGATAGAATTTCACAAAATGCGTTGCCGCTCGCTGATCGCTTTCCATATCACTCGATTGCCAGGTACTGAATGTTCGACTATTGAACTTCCCCACAGTTTTGTTATGTAACCGTCGGTGTTCCTTGTTACCTATGAGTCATCATCTAGCTCGAGGTCGAGGTGACGTTTTTGTATTAGATTCTTTGTTGTGAGCAGTCAGACGGTTACACCTGTGAACAACGGGCTTGATAGGATTCGAACTATAGGTCACGGTCGCGTGCCGCTATATTTGTAAACTTTAAATTTAATGGTAAATTAACGATCAAAATCAACATTTAATATGTTTCTGTGGAATTAACATATATATATATATATATATATATATATATATATATAAATTATTTTTTATGTTTGTACATAAACAATTAATATTTTATACTATATATATGTATATATGAAAATTAAATACACAAAGTCGAAGAGTTAACATATTTCAAATATTATTGAAAGAATTACTCAGGATAGCTCGTTCGTCAGTTTAAAAGAAACCTTTTTTAATTTATCTATACAATGACAATTAAACGAGCTGAAGGCAATGAATTACATGAAAAATGAAGATAATTAATTACAAGATTGCATCATAATGCTTGGCGTTTGCAGATGCCAATTCTTTTATGAAATCATCTTTTAGATGTAAATTTTATCATATTATCTTATAGGTCAATTCTAACAAACTATAAAATCGCCTTGAATCTTTCTGTGAGTTTTTTTTTAACTAAATACACTACGTTAGAAAAATGCAAACGACTGTACATTTTCTATTAGTGTATACGTTAGTGTATACCCTACTAAACGAAACCTTTCATCAAATAGCAGCAAACGGTCAATCAAAACTACTAATACACCGCGCTGGTGCAACAAATTAATACTCAAGACGGCACAGAAATCCTAGAAACCGTCAAATTACCACTTTTTTATTTTTGCCATCAGCTTACTAAATATCGTACTTACGATTCATTCGCATATTCGAAAGGAAGTGCATCAGGGCCTACCTGAGTATATACAGATCGCAACACAGCGAATTACAAAAAATACGTAAAAAATAAAGCTATCTACAAACTAGCCAACATACACCGCATCAACTGTCACGCCCTTAAACTGTCTAGAAACTTCCTACAAGATCAAAACAATATTCCAATAATATATCACATAAAAAGAAAAACAAGAACCAAAACAATACTGTATTGAGAAAATCTAAACGGACAGACCTCAGATACTAGGTGGAGATACAATATGACTCTCCCGCAAAAAGACACGAAAGACAAACGCAGAAAAAACACAAAAAAGTATTGGTGGATACCGAAATCATAAAAAAGAGATCCGCAAAGCGTCATCAGCGTACAATCTCTCTAGTTATAAATAAATGTAAATATGTAAATACTCTAAATATTATAAATAAAGCTAAATGACACGCCCACCCTCTTCATCCCTCCCCAGCCTCTCGTCCTTCCCCTATCCCTTCCCTTTGTCCTTCATCACTTACAGAAACCAAATATAGGCTACCGAATTATCCAGTTTTGTCACCAGATTTTCAAGACAAAAAAAAAAAAGAAGAATATAAGTACCGCCGCTGATCGACTTAAAGCTAACCCTCAGATATACGGTAAAAAATGGATCACAGCAAAATATCGTATGCCTACGTCATATCGTCAAGTAACGGTACTCTTGACAAAAACAATCACTGATTGTAATCCATCGTTTATTATGGAAGTATATTTGTAATTAAAATTTCTGGATAAGTACACGTTTGTTAATAAATAGTACCTACGATTCGTCGCACGCACACATGACCAGCAACGATGATAAAGCGCCATATCACTAATGAACTTTTTTTTTTCAACTGATTCGTGGCTGCCCTTTAATCGAATCGCGGTGCATAGAAGCACCGGCGTGTTCGATTGATCCAGGATCACAGTGATCGAGACTCATCGAGGAATCGCGTAATTGAAGTGGACGACACGCATGGCCACTTGGCCAGGCGTCGATATTAAAATTGATCAATTAGCCGTCATCGGATGCCTGTTGCCATTGGAAGCATCGGTCGGCCTATGGCATTCCACCTCGAGGCTTCGTTTCATTGACCATAAGCATTCGAATCAATGCTGGTAATAATCGCGGGCCGTCAGTCATAATACATTGATTAGCTATCGACTCGACATTGAAAAAGGGGCGCGAGATTCGGCCAAAAGACACCGCGGCTGGTCGTATTACGCCAGATTGCCTTGGCCAAAGTGATTTCATATGAGAACCATGCATTAGTTGGGCGCGAACCCTTGAATTTTCGCAGATACCGAACCGTTCGAAAGACAGACGCGCTTTCGACAACGAAAAAAAGAGAAAATCAGTCTGACTAACAAGGGTATCGAAATTGCAGCGGCGTCGATCAGCTCGCTAAGTAGCTCGAGCCCTAAAGGGTCGATATGCATACGAGCAACTTTGAAATCGCATTCATATACCCTCGTTCGACGAAAGACAGTGCCCAACAGCCGACTTCCTCCTCCTCCTCCTCCTTCTATTTCTCTCTGTCCCTCTTTTTCCTTCGTTGCAATCATCCCACTGAATTCTTCTGCGAGCCATCATTCGCACATTTACAAGCCCGACTGGCCGAACGGTGTGAAAATTACAGGCGCGAGATCGGCCTTGCTGAACGAGCCTGTCCGCTGGGCACAGCCCTAGAACTGCGAGATGATTGCACGAGCTGCAACTCGCGTGGCCCCGAGTCTTCGTGTCTCGACATCTGTGGACGGTTTCGAGATGGTTTCGGGTTGCAAGCGTAGAGTGGGGTCGAACGATTTTTAATATACAGTCAGTTACAAGAATCTACATACATCCTTTAAATATACAATATTGTAATATAAACGTAATTAGTGCACTTATGCCAAAGAAACGTACAATGTTAGTAGAGTACGTTAGTATAGAATACAATTAAATCGTAAGACTCATAGCTTGAGTATAAATATCATCCAAAGTCGAAGGGAGTGGATAAAATAAATATAATAAAAACTCTAGCTCTGTGAATGTTTTTGACATATTAACGATGTAATTTAATCACGTAATTTTTCAACAAAAAGTCTGCCTTCTTTTCACGCGAGATCTCGTATGTGTCTTTTTATTCTTATTTTTCGAGATTAGTTCAAATGCGTTAACTAATTAGCTAGCACCTTAGTAGCATCGCGTGGCCTGATTATTCCAGGCTAACTAGTCGTGTAGGAGCCCGTGGTAAATTGAATAGCTTGCGCGT
Organism: Bombus waltoni; assembly: GCA_014737395.1. Taxonomy (NCBI): domain Eukaryota; kingdom Metazoa; phylum Arthropoda; class Insecta; order Hymenoptera; family Apidae; genus Bombus; species Bombus waltoni. The sequence continues at coordinate 97,661 of JACXII010000041.1, read as the reverse complement.
ACCACGAGTTGAGATGCGTGCATCCACGCGATTAGTCAGCTTCGTGTCTCGCACCTCTGCGTTTGTTTACGCGCCTAATTAGCCTCGTAAACTGAAGTTAATACCGTAAATTAGGTTTGTGCGTGCGCGATGTGCATTGCATGGTGCTTTGTGAGCAAGTTTATGAAACGCGATGCAATTTCGTTTTTCTCTGATCGAGCGTTCCATATTTGAAAAATGTAAAAAATAGATTGAGAAAGATGAAACCTGTGAAGAAAATTTTATCTGCTAAATATCATAAGAAATACTGTACTTTGAATATTTCATATATTTTCACGTATTATGTACGTTATAAAATCCGGAGTCTGGCTATAATAAATACAATGGTGTATCAATACTTTTTGTATTATGTGGCTATTGCATCGTATACAATATGGAAAGTTCTAAAGCATTTGATTTATACAGTTCTGAAAAAGACATCTTTGTTGGATTAAGAGAGAGAGAGAGAGAGAGAGAGAGAAGGCATAAAAATATTTATATGTACAATAGAAACTTGAACAACAGACTTCTATCGACTCAAAATTTTGTAGGAATAATAATAAAATTCATTATTAATATTATTATTATAAAATATCCAACAATGAAGATAATGACAAAATCGTCCAACATTAGAAAAGAGACTTTGATCGTATAGAAGAGAAAATAAATTTCCTACGAGGTATCACGCGAATCCATAAAAGATTACACGACAGGTACGATTAGAATTTATCGCAATTATTAAGATTCATAAAAGAGAGCGCTAGATAATGCTAGTTGTATATTGAAATCAGATAACCGCAATCATCAAACCGCAATTAACGTAAAATACGAACATGAGACATCGCGACGTTTACTTAAATATTATGGAAACGGTAATTAAACGAAATTGATTCGCAACAACTTAATGGAAGCCAATGTAGGATCGTAGCGGCTATCGGGTTTCTAACAGGAATCGGAACTTCTTGCGCGTTTATCCAGCGATACGAAGGTTCGTGGCACGTTAATCGCACCATAATTTTGTCAAACGCGAAGCACACCGCGGTGAAAGCAGCAGATACAGAGTTGACCATGCTCGTAAAACACCATAGACATCGCGGATGCTATTGACACAGAGACTGGTTCCGTACCGTGTATGCAAATAGTATAAGTTGCTTTGGTAATTTATTGCGCAAATTATATGAATTACATTAGCGTTCAGCCGCAATAAATTATCGTGCTATGTAATTTTCGTGGTGAAGCCGTGAAGAATTTTATTGCTCCGATCGGTTCGGTTAGAAAATATATCAATACACGTCTCGGTGGAAAAATCGACGAACGGCGGTCGTGTCATGCGCCAACTTTATTACCAGCCTGACCTTTCCACGTGCATGAACTGTTGCGTCTGATACTATTAATTTTTGGGACAATCGCCGTAACTGAATACCTAGTACCACTATTTCAGTTCTGTAAATCGGTTCTTTTGTACTGCTCGACACTGTCAATATTGTGAAATGGAATATACGCTTTGGTAAATCAGTGAAATTAGAATCTTGAAACCTGATCTTTCCAACTTTTACATATATTAAATATAGAAGAGATTTATCTAGCGAGTATTTCTCAATTGATGAGATAAATTTACTGTTTATTTTGTTCGCGATACTATGCTGTATATGCTATATATGGCCAAATAATAATGACGATTGTGAGATGTCTCGCTTGTGCGTGCTTTGATAAAAATCGAATTTCGATACAAAAAGTTTGTCCGATAAATTTGTGTAATTGACAAGACACAATTTTTAATTAATCTTTCTTCATCTTACAACATCAACTTGAAAGAATATTTCACAGAATAGATATCGTAAAAGCAAAATTCTCGAAACGATGAATCTTCACCTAAATAACAAATACTTATCGATAACTCTTAACAAATTGTATAACATTTTTCCTAAAATTTTCCTATTTTTAAGTAGACTACCGACAAACGACATTATTCTCCATCAATAACTAATGAAGCACTCACGCCGGTCATCTCGTAGCTTATTAGGGATAGAAAGATCGAAAATCCAACGACGGAAAAGTGTCTGGGTCAGTGACGAAGCGAAGACAATTTGTCAGCCACGTCGAAACGCTTCTTCTCGATGATTCTTCTCAGTTTTCTGACAAGATCTAAAGATCCAGAGATCCTACGAAAATATGGCGGAGAATAATGGATCTCGATCAGTGACTGCTCGCAGTTTCCGCAGACTAATGACGCTATTCAACCTCGCTGAGGACTTTTTCCAGTTGAAAGGAAAACAGCAGGTTCTATTCGCCCATCGCCTTGTCTTTGCCTTTTTCTCTTGCCATTGTCGATCGCCAATTCTGGCAGGTAGAGCATTGTCCTTGGCCACGTTTCGCCCACCTCTGTGGCTGGCCCGCTGCAATTTTCTTTGTACTACGAACAATAACCAGAAACGAGGAAGAAAATAGTTCTCTGGGATTTGCATAGTCTTGAAACGTCATGTTAGGGGATAAGTTCTTACGGCGCACGTGATCTTCCGCGAAACGCTGATGTTCCGAGAGAGATCCTCACGAGTCGCATCGATCTTCAGTTTCTAAGGTTGGGGAAGGAACAGGTGGTTGAGTGCGTACGTCACGGGTTAAGAATCATGCCAAGAATAATAGCAAATCTTTGTTCGACGCTTTAGAGGGCAAGGCATTCTTGTTCTTCGTTGAAATCCATTCTTCTTTGATAGATTACGTACGTCGAAAAAGTTTTATCAAGTTTCGTTTGTCTCTTGGAAATAATATCGGAAGAACGTTAAATATTTTACTCCTGTTACTTTATTTCGTCCGTTTTATTTTTTTGAAATATGTCGATTTTACTCATCGACTATGTCAACTATATGTAGTCGTAAATTCGACTACTATTTTACTGACGCCGTTCTTTGTTAATCCATTTTTGTTTGATGGATTACGTAAACAAGTAGGTATAAAAAGAGCTTGAAAATATAATAACAAGGAAGAAACATTTTGATTTATTTAATTGTTTATTAAAACGACGAGAAAAACACTTTAACGTTTGCATTCTATTGATTCAAGACGATAGTTGAAGTGCATCATGATAATTAAAGAATGTATTTGATAAAAACCATTAGAAATAGTAAGGAATTTTTCAAAGAACAATATAAAAGTTGTACAAGATGGGAGAGACAGTCGTAATTCAACTGAGAATTCGCTAATAAAAGAAATCTCATGAAAATTATATTTTAAAAATTATTGTAGCTTCGACATCGCTCGTTACCTTAATGATAGCTAAATGTTATTCAATTAATATCTTAAATTTCAAACTTTCACGATAATTATACAACATATTTGTAATTCTTCGGAGTTCGATGGTGTTTTTATTAAAAAGAGGCCTACCGTGAACGAGGGAACTTGAATGTTTATGAAACGCCGGAACAAAGCGTGACCTACCAATAAACACAAACGCGACTGAAACGCGAAGAATCACAAATATGCCAATTAATATCTTGCCATTCCAAATCACAGATATCAAAGACAAGATAATTTCCATTATTTAAAATCAACTTTAAGTCTTATTATATGACAGTGAAAAGCACGAGTTTGCCAATGGCACACTTAACTGAGCGATAAAAAAAAACGAACATCCATAAAATGTTGGTGAGGGAGAACCGGACAAAAGCAAGAGCAGACAGAACGATTTCCTTTTGAGAACCGATCGCAGACCAGTCTGAACCGCGCACGTGTGTAACGGTGATCCATTTGGTGCTCGTTAGGAAGGCGTATTGAAGCCACGGTGAAAGAAAGATTAATCTCGTTGTAATTACTCCTCCTTAGTTGGTTACTGCTCGCGCCTTTCGTGATTTTTCATTTGTAATCGACGATGGTAATATTCATTTGTAATCGTCGATGCCAGACCGTTAGGGTCATTTCTTAAACTTTCTAAACCGCGGGCAATGCCGCCCGACCAACAGAAAAAAAGCAATATATACATAAACACGTTTTACATATACCGCAAAACCGTAAATTTGTGCGAGTTGGGTCAAGAGCCTGGTTTGTTGGTATGATTCGTGGCGTTGAAACGAAGATTTTAGGTATGAAGAATCGTTGTCATTTGTTGTATCTTTTACTTTTACCTGACTCGAGTTTCACTCGATAAAATGGAGTGAATGTTGGGTAAAAATTAATTCTTGTGTAAACTAAAGATGAGTAAAAAGTTACTCGTCATTTATATAAGCTTCATTTTAAATATTAATACTTGAAACTGCTGAGTTTGTTGCCTCGTCCTGTACAGTAGGATAAGGCAAACGAGGTTAAAAATATGCAGCAACATATCACCACATGGTTTTAAGTTCTTTTAGCATTCGTCAAAGTCACGCCAAGTTCGAACCGAATCGAAGGTAACATAAATCGGTATTAACAACTAGAAACGTCATACTCGATGTCGCGTGTGTAATGTCACTACGGTGGAAATCTTTGAATGCGAAGAAATTCTCGGAACGATGCTGATAACCATTCATTATTTTCCAAATCTTTCAAAAATTTCTTTTATTTTTACTCTTGACAGGCTTATTCTTTATTTGAACGAAAGTCTTGCTTTTTCATTAAAAAAATTGATTGTTTTCTATATCCATTCTTATCATAGCTTCCACAGAAATTCTAATATAATTAAAAATTTTTATTCTCAAATATTTCAAATCCAAGATTTGGTGTTACATGATGGTGCGTTACATGATCATATATGTATTTGTAGATGATGTAGATGAGATTTCGCGTTTATAAATATCTCAAACTAATAGAAAAGTTCAAATATTCAAACATTCATGACGTCATACATAAAAATTCTAACATTTCTTAACATTCAACATACGCGGTACTCGACGATAGAGTACTGTCACAGAAAATTTAAAAAGATAATTAATTTAGCCATAAATTTCAAATATTTCAAACACTTTAACACGCGTGCATCTAAAAATTTATGTCACTCTGAATTATTGCGTAAAATCTAAAACGAATCTACAAAATATTTATTGGAATCATGTACTTTGCAAAGATCACCAAACTGTTTGGACAGTAAATTATTTATTATATTGATAAGCCACAACATGTAGCGAGACCATCTTTAGCACTATTTAAAATCACTATTCATGCTTTTTTGTAATTATTCACTAAATGTATGTTTACAATAAATGTCTTGCAATTTTTATATACATCTCCGGATTAATTTAAAATTTTACTACTATTATAATCGCAGTAATCGCGTCTCGTTACAGTGGTAACGAAATTTCAAAAAGTTTCGTATAATACATATCATATATTCGTTACAAAATTCTGTGATAAATGTTGGAATACTTTCCTAACGCACTATACGAAATCATAGCTCGTAAATCTTTAGATATATCTACCCTACTTTACTGTGTTATTTTGAAGATTACTCTGTATCTTATACATGTCTAATTTTCTGTCTTTCTTTTACTAACAGGTTTTATATATTATATTATAAATAAATAAATAAATAAACGTTTTACGTTACAAAAGAGTCATAAGAACCTTTTCTTTCATTCCGCTCATCGTGCTGTGCAAGAAAAACGTGCATGTAAATTACGCTGTCAAAATATGACTCATTTTAAGGAAATGTCAGCACGTAATTACACGTTACACGCGGCTGCAACCTGAAATCCAGGAACTCCCCCTGTTGCGTCTGCGGCCCACTAACTGCTTTACTAGGCGTACCATTCACCTAGATACATACGAATCTGAGTAATGTTAGTCGATCCTCAATTCCCATACGACCTATTGCACTTCCGTGGAATGCTATATGTGTAACGCAGGATAATAAGCTGTCATATGTACCGATGCGAGTCTGTAGCGACGTTACTATACGATAACATTATCGGTATCTATTCATTACCTTCGTTTAATGCGGATTAGTAACGGAGAAGATAGAAGAGCACCACTGTTTAACATTTCATCGATACTTCGCTATGGAAGTAGTCGAGGAATGTTTAGAAAACTATTAGACAAGGGAGATACCGATTCGAGTTGAATCGTTGATTGGTTGTACACTAATGTTCAAATACATGTGGACACTTGCTTACTTTTGGAAGAATATGATTGATTGTTTCAAAACAACAAATGGAAAGACCCAGGATGTTTTTTAACGCGATAAAATCAATTTTTAAAAATTAATATTTAAAAGAAATTGACATCAATTGAAAAAGAAATTGACATCTATAAGCATCGAATATCATGGAGCAATTTCGTTATATAAGAAGTTCATCATGCTTGGTTCTTTTGAGCGTTAAACTAACACTCTTAGGAACTTTTTATGTACATATCACACATTTCGAAATTTTATTAGCATTGTAACGAGACCCGAACAATTAGTGTTACAGATGTTCCTTAAATATTGTAGCTTGAATAATTGATCGTTCAAAGTTCAAATGTCGATGGCCGTTGCGAAGTATATATCTCTAATACGTATAACCTATATGTATATACACTTTCAAATCTGTTTCAAATTTTGCCTATATAATCACGATAGCCGTGTTTCGCAGCTGTAATCACGATTACAACGCTAATGTGATTTAAAAATGTTTTGTATAATATATATTATACGATAGATAAAAATGTTTCTAATTATAAAAGTGTTCGAATACTTTCGTAAGGCATTGTAGATACAATAAAGAAGATTCTTCCACATTAATATCTAAAATTAGTTAGCACTTGGACAAATAGTGCGTTTAATTTTAATATAAGACTGATATAGTTGACAAGATTTTTAATAAGTAAACAATTTATATTTCATGTAATTATATGATCCTTAATTAACTTATCTTAATGATATTCACGTACTAAACTCGATGTCCACGTATTTACGAATTGCAGTGTACGTTAGTTTTATTGGAACAGTTTTTGCTGCTTCGAAGATTTATCGATGGTTCGTAACGTCGTTTTATTGACTTTATCTACTGCTATAGCGAGATTTTAAGCGAAGGAACAAGGACATCAAATTAAATAAAAATACATACAGTAAGAATTCGTCAAACATCTCTCGTGTATAGGTACTTGAATATTATACAGATAAAATTAGTATAACAGGGTCGTTATGTAGTCCTATAATTCATGTAGTATAAAATGAGGTTCCGTTATAAGAATCTACGGACGTAGGTATTTTATAAAAAAATATCTGTAAAAATTCAGGCTTAACATCATTATAATTGCCCACAAGCAAAAGAATACTATGCAGATCATAGATAATTTTAAAGACTCCACGTCACCGTCACCTTCCTTCTTCACCTCGAAGCCTCCTTAAAAAATTCCAACGAACCAATCATCCATTAGTCATCTATCGGTCCAATTCTCAACACTACGCCGACGATCATTAACATTAGACAGGTCAGTATCAATTATAAAAAAAAAAAATAAAAGTTGTATAAAAATTCAGGCTTAGAATCGTTCTCATCGACCACAAGTAAAAAAGTAATATGCAGGTCACACAGAATTTCTAAAAGACTCCACATCATGTTCCTTCCTCACTTTGAACCCTTCCTAAAAAAAATCCCAACGAACCAATAATCCATTAATCTTCTATCGATCACATCCACTCTATCGACGCGACGATCATTAGCATTAGACACGTCAGCATCAGCTACGTCTCATCGCGGGACACACTTAGCCACCGATCTTGAACGAGCGTAGCGATGCATCAGCCTCGTAATAAGTCGATAATAACAGTAATGGGGGCGATAAGGGAGCCCCTAAACGCCCCTAAACGAGGTCTAATTGTACGGGCCAGCTGGGAACGTCGTTGTAGTGAGTCGTCTGGCCAAAAATTCAAGCAAAAGAGAAAACCACCTCCTCACCCTCTCGTTACATCGTTCAAGATTTCACGGGCTGGTGTCATTAATTTGAACACCTTCCGCTAAATCGCGGCGAGAGAAACCGCGGAACGAGCCACGTCTCTCGATCACAAAAACAAGGGTGCTGTTCGCGGCAAGTCCTCCGCCGCTCCCGAGTAGATAATCTCGCCGGCCCTAAGTGGCAGGTATAACCGCTTACTAAGGGTACAGGTGGCACTCTCACATTAAGGACAAAGTGGCCAATGGACGTATTTTTAATAAAGATCATCTCCACCCTGAGGCCCCTTTACGCACGATGGAAATACATTTGCCTGGACCGGCCTCGATTTGTTTCATCCGAAGACGTCAGCCATTTTTCAAATCGGCGATCATCGAGTCGGCAAAGGTTATGGGCGCGAGTCTGGTTTCCTCAAATAATGACGAAATGATCGAACTGTCACTGGTAATTCGATAATACTTATCTGGCTTGTAGTTGGTGACGTGTCAGGGGGAGATAAGTACAGTGTTTGTCACGCTTTCATGCGATGGCAAGTTAATTAATTTTGAGTTAGGAGGTGCGAAAGATTGATGGATAAATGCAGGTGTTTTAGAGCGTACAATGGTCAATTTCATCGTGAATGGAAATTAGGGATCATTGAAGCCGCGCTTGATCACGCTTCGTTCCTTTTTTTGAATGAAGGGTCTATTCTACTTTGAATCATTCGTTCACTCAGTTTATAATTCATACTATGTGATCGGAAATTCAAGTTTTCCAAGATCTGAGATTTAACTGTATGCAAATAAAGTTTATTTCATCGTTAGGTATACTATATTTTATTATTGTTTTATTTAATTAAATTATATATGAGAATTAATATTCAAATGTATCTTGTTTTTGAAACAAATTTCATATGGGAATTAAATCAATTATACATATATTTTAATCTCAATTTCTTACCTATACTATTACATAACTATACTTTTACATAACTATACTTGATCAGTAATTTTTTGTAATCCTGCATTTCTTCACGGTAAAATAACTTTTCAACTGAAAGAATTTTATATATTGTAATAAAGTCTAGAAATCCTTGATAGAACCACCTAATTACGTACCGAGTTTCAAGTCCCATATATAGTCTGTGTAATTATAAAATCGAGCGTAGCAAGAGAGTTTGGGAAGACCTATTACCTTTATTAAATTTACAAAAACCCGTCAAAAAAGAAATGGAAATTTGAATATCATTGCGATAACACGGAACGAAAAGTTGTCGAGTGATTATAATAAATCGGTGCAACGCTACAATAACGATCACGCCACATGTTTCAGGCAAATTGAACCAGGAGAAAGAACATATATGGATGGTACACATATCAGTGCCTGGTTGACTGGCTCTCTCAAATCGATCGTTTTCTACCTGCTTGCCGGGCGTATCTTCATTATCAACGATTATGGTACGTTATTATCGCATATTTGCCCCCTAAACGGTCCGATCGATCGCGATCGGCTCGCTTGAAAAGCGTTTCGAGGTACTTCATGTAAATTCAATGCGTTGCTCTCAATGAGCTCACACGCGACACACCGTACGTACATTACCAATTTACGCACGTAATTTATCGCGGTACACCGTGTACGACATAACTTCTACCGTTATTCACTTGGCATTCTAAGATTTTTCATTTTTCGTACAAAAAAATAAATACGGTGTTTCTAAAGAGATCGTATTTTTAGTCATAGTGATCTATTATAGTGGCTACAAGAAGTAAATACTTTTTGCAAATGCACACTGCTGTATTTATTATAACATTTACATACTAATTAATTAAGTCCAAGTATATTAAATTTCATATCATTTAGTAATTTAATAAAACAAAATATTTATTACTACGTGGATGACATATAGATGTCGATGAAAAAACGCTTCACTGGAAAATAAGAATATGTTTTTATAGCCATCGATTGTAGTTTAAACGCTCGTAGAGAGCATAAAAGGACGAGATCTGATGATTTTGTATTGGAAAGTTCTAAATAGAATAAAATAACAATATACATGTATTAGATCTGCCGGAATGTTCTGTCCAATTTTTAAATGAAAATAAAATTCGTCACGAAAGATTGTTAATGGTTTCGGTTGTGTTACTGTATAACATAATTTCTCTAGCTGTTTATGATCCAGTATCATCTTCCAGTAAGTATAAAATTGTTTGTATAAAATTATTCGTTTTTTTTTATTGTTGTAACAAATTCATTTACTAGTTCTAAACGAGGATCACCTTTATGACCTAAATTTTCTTTCTTAAACTTTTAAAATTTACAAATTCTCGTCAAATATATGACATAAATAAGCAACTACAGCTATAATGTTCCTCTGCCGAAGTTGGCAAAGTATACCATAAACGTATAATTTCCAAGGGACACTGTCTAGATAATATACTAGAAAAACATGCGCCTCCACACGATTGTAAATTAAAGACCATATAGTTATTCTCCACTATTCTTCCAACATTGAACATCTTTCCTAACAAAGTCGTTTTTTGTCGAGAATATGTTATGTCTCTTCGAATACTGAAATATTAAAAAAAAGAATACGTATAAAAATCTAAAAGTAATTAAAAATAGAAAGCTCGTTTCATTAATAACGAAGGTACAAGCGAAAATAATAATAATTTCCTTAGTGTGAAACAAACCCACAGCTTACGAAGTAATAAATCATTAAGCGTTAATATTTATAGTTAAGGGGAGTACGATAAAAATCTGGCATCGACTTGGTGACATTGTTGGGCATGACTTTTTAGAGGAGCATTTTCTATAAGTCTGACCCTGTTCACCTACCTGGAGGACTCGCACAAGAGACAATGAAACTTTGACGAAATAAAAGCGAGAAGCTGCACCATCGTGGGTCAAGGACTAAGAACACGGGTCGAAAGCCCTTTGTTGGCCGAACAATAAAGGTTGGGGAAAGAAAGTGCAGGGGATGTGATGCAAGGTGCCATGACCTGGTATTGTTTCATTATAACTGGACAATGCAGGTCGTTTGCGCGGCACTACCTTGCCGCATACTACCACCACGAAATTAGAAACCGCTGCCAGAAATAGACGTTATTGTTGTTGTCATTATTATTCTTATTATTATTATTATTGTTATTCTTATTATTATTATTATTGTTATTCTTATTATTATTATTATTGTTATTCTTATTATTATTATTATTGTTATTGTTATTGTCATTGTTATTGTTATTTTGCTATTGTTATTGTTATTGTCATTGTCATTGTCATTGTCATTGTCATTGTCATTGTCATTGTCATTGTCATTGTCATTGTTATTGTTATTGTTATTGTTATTGTTATTGTTATTGTTATTGTTATTGTTATTGTTATTGTTATTGTTATTGTTATTGGTATTATGCACAACTAGAAAAATTAACGAGAAAATGTGCAATATCGATCCTACTTTACTCTAATTTTAATAAATGAGAATTCTCAAATTGCAGTTCTGCGATACAAGAACAGAGCAATACTAATTTCACGAGTAGACTTTCAAAGGTATTTTACCTATATACCAAACTTTTACTAATTATTAAAAAAAAAAAAAATGAAGAAAACAAACGAAAACGCATTAACTGATAGAAAAGGCGGTATCTTCTTCGATTAAACAACAGAAATTTCGTGTCTATATTCTATAACTAAGATTTCTATATTTAATATGTATCCATATATGTAACGTTAGGTAATTATCGAAATGGGAATAGAACAGCTTTCCGTCATTCGTATATGGACATGGTAATATTGTAGTTACGAATGTTATAAGCTGACGAGGGCCTTCGACGAACAAACGAACCAACCAGCATATGGAATTGCTCGCTGAATGGATTTGTTGCACCGCTTCGCTAACTTAACAGCCGCGTTTCACGGTGAAACCAGACTAGCTTTAGACGTGTAATTTTCGAAGATTCTTCGGCCAGATAAATCACGACACGTCCGTTAATCGAAATCTTGTACCTTCTTATCCAACACTCTTGTAGCTGGACCCTGGTCTTGTAAACCGGCTTCTTTTTTAGATGGACGCTTTTTAGATCAACGTCATTATGCGTCTGGTGTTCATAGGTCGTTCTTCAAGAGTGTAAAGAAGACAAATCACAGAGGAATTTAAAAGCGTACAAGAAAGAGGAGCGTAGTGATCAAACGATCATAGTGATCGTTTCCCTCTTTACTGTCGCGTGATAATTCAACGCATCAATTTATTGATGGCTGATCAGAGACGAGTATCTTGGCCTCGTTGGAAAGTAGGTAGGAATCGACTATCAGACATACGAAAAGTTCGCTTTTTGTGGCAAAGAAACATTGAATTTTAATCGAATAGGTTGAATAAGCAGGTTGTCACGCCTAACCGATCATCGCTTACAGTCTGCTAGCAAATTGAATTTATCGTGGTTCTGTGATTCATACTGCAGCGTGGATAACGATGTACAAGGAATTTGAGTGTAAGTACTTGGAGCATATGTATAGTCAGCTGCAAAAGCCTGCACGAATATAAAATATTATAGTAAAAACATTGACTGTGCGAATTTTTTGACACATTAAGACACACATTTCAGAAATATAACACGATTTGTTCGCTTTTATATTTAATAGAAAGAGGAAAGTAAATGGATATATGTAGTATAAAATGTTACAAAAATTACATACACCTGTTATATCTGCATGAAAACATAAATTATATCTGTTAACATCTCATAGGTTTGGGGCAATGATTGTCTCCTCGGCGTTGAAAAAATTAAAGATTTTGTAATTTCAGATGCAATTTTATGCAGACATTTTTATAAATTCAATGTTTCAATCTTTTGATATATAAGTATCGATGCCTAAGTATAAATATTATTGTAATTAAGCGCGTTTTTAGTTTTTTCGATAACTCAGAAACACAAGACTCGATAGATATGTAGGCCCTCGTGACTGATTGCACGTTAAAGAAAATCCGAGGAAAGTGAAACAGTGCAAATTATTTGAAGTCGTACAATACAATAGAATAACGTATACTCTTATGAATTAAAGAGAATTATTTTCTGTAGAATCGAAAAACTTAGACGCGATATTAAAAATATTCTTTTGCCATACGCAAAGTTTTAAAATTCAGAAAGCTCTCGTTTAAAAAAACAAATTATGATAACGATTCTTCTACATTCTCCTCAAATTCAAGCCTTTTTTCACGATATAAAAAAGCAATTTCCAAAATAACCATCGTACAAGCATAAAAATCGAATCAGTGAAAAAATTCCGCCACTTTATCTACTATCTCTTCAAAACAGCCTCCTAATCAAAAAAGGAAGAGCCGACCAACTCTTCACACCAAATTGGACGCTAAACATCCTTCGTAGATCATGCACCCTTTGAAGCGCAACAGGACGCCGATCAACGACTATCTGACTAAGCCTAAGCCCGTAAATAATAGCCACTGATTAGAAGCCACGGAAGGCGATAATAATTCAAAAGGTGGTGTTTACGTTGCTCCCGTTACCTCATTCTTTCTCGTGTTCGACAATCGTCCACGGGGCCTCGTTAAGGGAAGCCCCATCCAAACCGATCCCCGGGGAAATTAATATTTCGGCAAGATGAAACGACTTTCCTAGCACGATGTCAAAGGAAGCAACGCGGCTCCAGCCGCCGATGAATACGATCTCTGTAATTAACGTGGAGCCCCTAATGACCGGTCGATCCACCTGTGTGCTCCAACGTCGGACATGCTAGCTCGAGCAAAAGGTGATCCAAGCCCGTATTAAGCCGAATGACTCGCGCGCCTCCGACACACCATCACCCCCTACGGTAGTCTTGGCCAGTTAATATCTAATTATTTCGATGATCAAGACCACGTGAAACGGATAGGGAATAAGATGGTCCTGGGATAATCACCAGACTCGAGCGTGATCGTATAAAAAGTCCAACGCCGACCTTTTGTAATGCTCGGATTTCTTAGTGGTTATGGGATAATTGTGATTTGGAAAGAGGTGTTGTTGAGTTCGGGTTTTTTTTTCAGAAAAAGAGAGAAGGTGATTATAATATCGCAGTAGGTGGGGGATAATGCGTGTGCTGTTTCGTAGATCGTTTTTTAGAGCAACATGTTCTAGACACTTTTTATGAATATTTCTTGCGAATTTTAAGCCTAGTGATTTGCGATTCGAGTGATTTTGGTAGGCGCGAGCATGTTTGAAAGAAATTTTTCGGCGCAATATTGTTTTGTCTACGATATTACGAACACTTGTTTCGGAATTAACCGAAGTGTTTCGTATTCGTAAAATGTTCTTAAACAAATATGAAAGAAATTGGATATCAGGTTTTCTGAGACATAGACGAAACAGTACAGAACAGAGAAGATCTTAACGATGAAAAAGAAATAATCTGAAAAGCAGTAATTGGCGTTCAATTCGTACGAAATATCGGTAATGTCCCGATACATGGCTACTTACGGCAAGCAATGTATTCACAACCAGTCTACTTTCAAAAACCCGTTACCGGTATTCCTTCTCTTTCAACTTAAACGTCAACAATGGAAAATGCGACTCTGAATCACGACAAAGAGCGCATCAAAGGCTCCCGCGTGCCAGTCTGTTTCATTGTCGGACCAAGATGTCAGACGTCTCTCGTCTTAGAAACCCCCGGCCTTCCTCGTCTCTGCTCGAACGAATTTGCTACGAGTGCGGTTTACTGTAAACTATCTAGGTCCACCAGCTGCCCATAATCCGCCACCCCCTCCATCCACAGCCGGGGAGCACGTCAGAGGTCTGTTCGCGGTGAAAAGAGAGGCTGTTATCGCGGTCCTATCTGCGATCGGTCGCCGTGATATTTCTAACAGGGCCCCTGGCTTCCTAGTCCGTGGCCCATAGATCTTGCCAGATAAGATGTGCGGTGTTCGCGAGGCCCACCAGGGGGCCACACAGCCTGTCCATTGTGTTCATTCGTGTCTTCTGCGTTCTCCACGGAGCCCAGTCTTTCCAGCTCTGCCAACCCCTACCACTTTTTCCGGCTGGCTCACCGCTGATTGCTCGCGTGCAATTACATGTCTCTCTCTCTCTCTCTCTCTCTCTCTCTCATCGGTACTGCTTTGCCCGTCCGATTAATATCGAATTCCATCGGCTTTTTTCTTCAGGGCGCAAAGGGATCAGTTGGTTTTCCCAAGGTAATTTCTTTTATTTTTACAGCACTGTATGCGTTTTGTTTTATGAATCTTTGTTGAGGTAATTGCAGATTGTTTTTCAATCATGCTGGGTATTATCATGTTGGCTGTCCGATACGAGTTAGCTCATAGTCGATAAATGCTGTCCAAGAAACCAAAAAATTAGTATATGAATTTTCTACAGACATCTGGCATGTTTCTTTCCTTAATATAGTACTGTAAGGATATACTACGTGTTTAATCTTTCCTTCAATTAATAAATTAGAATGAAGTCTATTGCTCTATAACCCAACGTAAACTGTACATGCACTCACTTTTTCGATCACCAATCAATTTCCAGTTATTACAATCAGAATTATACGAAACAGAACAAGCAAAAATTTCCAAAAGTTAATGGATATTAACAGTACGCTTCAAATCTTCTCGAAGACGTTTAAACTTTTGACTTCGCGTCAAGCAAGAACAAAATCACAAACATCCGCGTCATTCAACCCTTTCCCCTATCGCCGTATTCCATCTTCAGCACGTACGGCTCGCTCACTCGTAACTTTCCTCGATAATGCACCCCGACTTTCTTCTCTCAAGATTAAGTCGGAAACCCGCTCAGAGATTCGTTTCTCGGGATCTCCATTTTACGATAATCGAGATACAAAGAGAATGGAGCGAAGGATAAGAACGAGCCGCTAACTGACACCGTATGATCCCCGAACCGATTTCCCCAAAGGAAAGGCTCGACATAAACAGCGTTGATCGAAACGATTGCCGACAGATCTTGCGGTCTGCTCTCAACGTGCAAATATAACAGTATCCAGAGAGATAACCGCGAAAGGTGTCCAAAGCACACGGATCCCAAGATATCCTCGTCGCTTCTATTGCTCGCTATCTTAGATCGCAATCTCTTTGGGGAGCGTAGGCGTTGCAATGATGTGACCGGTCATGGCGCCGATCGTCGGATAACGTGACATGACACTGCGACAGTTCCCGTCCGCCAAGCTCATTGCCCAAACTTCTACTCTTTTCCATGTAGCAAATCCTAAATCCAACGCTTTAAAACCAAAGAGTTTCGACGGTAGAAAGGATTAGGATTTTCGTACGGTTGATCGAAAGCTATAATACTATGTTCTTCTGGTTATATCTGAAGTGGAATATCATTGGTTATGGGTTGTTTGATGAAATATGGATGTCGAGGATAATTGAGATAGCTTTCCCTTGCTAGTATTTATGCAAGTATTTATATTGTTTAATCCTTCGGTTGTGACTCTCTAATGGAAGGTTCTATCTATTGGAATTTTTACATATGTAAGGGTCGATCGTGTAGTTTACACGTTTCATAGCAATTCGAAAACCGCTTCAGTGTTTGTTTATTTTCGTCAACGCGGTTTAGATCTCAAGTTCGCTGCTGTATGTCGATCGTATAGTGAGTTTCAAATCTGTGCCGGACACGTTATCTTATTACTTACGTACAAGTGTTTATTTATTTTACTTTATTATCACATTTTTTAAACTTATACTTCCGCTATTTTCCTAATTCGTCGTTATCGTCATTATTGTAGAAATCGCGTAGGAACTTTTGCCCCACCCTGGGTCAGTTTAACAAAACGGTAACTGTGTTTCTCTGAGTAAAAACTGGGCTTATATGTATTGTATATCATAGATTTTTCGTATCAACTTTTCGTATAATATATATATTAATGACTGTGAGAGAACAAATATACGAGTACACACACACACACACACACATATATATACTTTTCGTATGTATATATTAATGGACGCGTTAGAGAAGGTATTTTCTCAATCAAAGGGTTAATTGTTTACATTCGGACAAGTTTTCGATACAATCGACTCTAGTATAGTCTTGAATGAAAACATTGGTTTTACAAAAATAAATCATAAATGTGTTTATGAATTTGTTTGTTTCCGTATAGAAAGTTAAACTAGTTTTTTAAATAAAATTCACAAACGTCTAAATCAAAATTTTATCGCAGCAAAACAACTGCTAAGACGTATTCTATAAAATTTATTCGTCCAAATTTATCCATCGAATCTATCAGCAACAGACCAGTGTAATACCTGAGGCAGTATCTCGAACTCTGTCAACCATCAAATTCTTTCGTTCCCATCTAAAGCCCCATTCACTTTTCATCAAACCAAAACCTGACAGCGTTTCGAAATAAAGAAGGTAGGCTATCAAGAGAATAAAATCTGCTCCAGTGAGAACCGAAACGATCGCATCACCGCCGCGCCGATCACGATTGGACCTAAGTATTAGATTTCGACAAGAACGTAGCAAGCGTGGGCCCAATTTCTCGAACTACTCGACTGTATCCGCCCTTTCACGGATAATTTGATCTCGTTGACGATAAAGACGTACAATGCCGGTCCAACCATCGACGATCAGATATCTCGGTGGATAACGAGCTGGATTGTACGAAGACTAATTGGTTAAAGTGCTGTGTACAACGCAGACGCCGCGTGTTTCGCATTTCGAACGCGGAAGCACGGCCAACAGAGAAGTCGTTCCGCTTTGGCTTCGTCCAGTTTCAGAGGTCGGGCAAATTCCACGCTCATGATTCTAGACAAGCGATTTTCAAATTTTTTTTCATCTCGTGGTTCGCGTAAATTAATTACAATTGACCGTATAACGCGATTTATAAATATATATAATCTATAAATATAATTGCGACCAGTGTGATAGAACGCGATAAACAATTTTTTCTTTTTTTTTTTTAGAATTTTGACACACTTTTCGACCTCTTGTTCAAAAACGCGATTCATACTTGACTCTTGTTCATGTATACATCTTGAATTAGCGAAGCTGATAGTGGAATAATAGCACATACACGTGAGAAAACATTTCGATAATGGAACGTTCAGATACCAGGTATTTCGATAAGAGAGATTCTACTGTGTTGCACGTTTTAAAAATTCTCGCCTCTCGCGGTACACCGCACCGGTTGTAAATCGCAGTTCTACACGATCCAAAGTTTCTTTTTGATCGTCAATGCGTGAAAGCAGGATTCAGAAGATACGATGAAATCGCAATTCGCTGATTCACGCGATCGAATTAGCTTTCGCTTCGATCTCAACTCGTGCAATGGACGAGTTTTTGTTACGCGAAAAGAAACGAATCTCGTGTTCCGTAGTATGTAATGCATTCGATTCGCGGAATCGTCTAAATTGTTAAATGAAAGAATTGCAGGGAATTGATACAAGGGTATAATGTGATTTTGAGAGCGGATGCTGATTGTTCTGCGAGAGAAGAGAAAGTATACGAAACGAGCAAAAACCGTGTTAATCTGTTTTACCGCTGACAAAAACAACTCGACGCGACGCGTCATTGACTGGTAATTGTGGCTTATGTATCGGACTTTAAATACTGGGTCACAAGCACGCGGCAATTATCCAGATTGCTGGCAAGCCTCGGGTTCCTGGATGAAGAAAGCAAATTGCGAAATCGTGATACGGTTTTTCGGTCGGAACATCTGTAAAAGATAAATTAATTTCTTTTCGCGACGTTATCTCAGAAAATTGATGTTTTGCGTAGATATAGATACGTGGAATTATGTCTGGATTTCCTTCCCAAACTTCTTATTATATTTCCTGCTTAATTTCACTGATTTCACGAGTCTTTAAAGAATGAGATATTATAAACTGCAATGTTATCCTTGTCATGAAATACTATGATCTACGCTCTGAACTAATGTAATGCGATAGTTTCTGAATCTTAGTAACAAAAGCAAAATCCAAAAATCTTAAAACCATTGACGAAACCATGTCTTGCGTGCACCATGCAAACATTATTCATGTATTGACGCTCACTTTTCTGCATCGTCACTGGTACTCTTCTAGTACTGATCTATCTTTCTTCTAGATCATTGAGAAATGAAAATATATATAATTCTCGCTTTATCAACTTCTACTTTCCGAACTTTTTGCTTCGGAATCTTTATTTTAGATATGTCTATATATGTCTCCTACTGTCTGATGGTCGCTGATTTAAAAAAGAATCTTTTTTAATTTAAAATTTGTCGTACGTCATTTTTTAAATACATAAAGGTTTGGTCAATAAGATCTTTCCTTACCTTTTAACATTCAATTTATACTTTATATATTCCTCCTTACGAACATAAATCTTGCTTATAACATCATTTCTAAGACAAGTAGAGAATTCCGGCTTTATGAACGATCGTAAAGATGGGAAATATCTATACTTCTCAGTTTTGATACTTCAATCAAAAGCTATTAAACCATTAATAACATCACGAAATTATAAACGAAAATAAAATTGTTCGCAATGCTTTATGTTCTGTAGACCTAAAACATGAAAAAAGTACAAGTTCCATACTTTCAACGCGAACTAACTTCGTTGTGACACGTACACGAATTCCAATAGAATTAATTATCGCACAGATGCGAGGAAGGTACCGCCCAAAAGCGTAAGAGACATGGTATTTCCTTCGAAACGCAATTAAGGCGATGTCACGGTGGTACGTACGCGTCGTAAAAAGAAACGAACCGACCAACTAAAATTTTAGGGGCAAGTTTTATGCTACGAAATAAAACCGCGCGCCGGTTTCCAGCGAGTTTCCTTCGGTCAGGAAATTTAAATCTTCTTCGAGACGAGCACGTGCCTTTACGGCTGATCGTAAAAATCGTCGAACGGCAAGAGTGGCGAGCGTGGAACGAGCGTGCTACGGTTTAACCAAGTTTACGTAACACGGAATCTCACGACCCCGTTTCCTGAGAAGTGTCGCACGAAACTCGTATTACATACCACCTTTACGAACTTTCAGAAACTTTCGAGCGTATTACGAACGAAATGCCAAGTTTTATGGAGTATGCGTGTGCTTGAGAATCGATTCTGTCCAAACGTATTTTCCAAGGATGTACGATTTTCAAAAAATTTGTCGAATTTCCTAGTAAAAGATCTACAAGTTTAGAAGATGGATTTTAGACTTTGAAATTTCTATAAGAGCACGTGAAAATTCTCTTTTTCAAGATTTGTATCTTTTAGAATGCGAATTCTTTAACTCTTCGATTCTAAACAATTTTTGAGAGAAAATTTGATCTATTACTTACAATCGATCAACCTTGATAACAAAACTAGAGCAATATTTACACACTGCGGAATGCAATCTAAAACTAAAAATTCTCGACAAATTATAAGTATCTCCATGATTCAAAGAATTCAAACTTGTTTAGAAAAACCTCATAAAATAACAATTACTCAAAGAAATTGTTCTTATACTTCGTTACGTAAAATGTCACAAAGGTATGTACGTGTAAAAAAGTAAGAATTTTTCTAGTTTAACAACAACTCCAAAAACGAAAAGGGGAAAAAAAGTGCACGAGGACGTATTTCCAGCAACGTTTCCGTTGTCTGAGATGTCAGAACTATGTGACAGAGGGATGCAGAAAGGTGTCTAGTGTTGTGAGAAATAACGGCTAAATATTTTCTCTGGAATAGAATCGACGACAAGCGACACAATAACCAGGACAACGAGAATCTTTTAACGCGGCCGTACGACAAGCACGTCGTATAGGCATAATCCGCGGGGTTTCTTGCCGCTATCTTCGCTCGATCTTGATCCTGGATCTCCAGGTTCTAGATCGCTCCAGATACACTCAACTTCTTCACCAGCTGCTCCACGCGGTTCGAATCGAGCACTCTATACACTATGGAACGACGAAAAGAAATAAGATCGCCAAATACCCCCAAATTCTGAAAGTCGAACTTGATTATTTTCCTTTTACTTTCAGCTGATCTTTCTGTCGAAGTGGTCATCACTTCAAAAAGGAAAAACTCTACATCTGGATTGTTTTCTTAATAACCGAAACGATCTTGGATGAAGGACACCGTTTACCGGTAACAATCCGGTAACAAACCGGTCAAATTGATAACAGCAAAAACGAACAAACAATGTCAAGGGCAAAAACGTCATCTCGGCCGTGACCGAGGACGATCTAGAGGTGAAACGAAGCTAAGACGATTACAGGAGCGCGAGGCACGGAAGGACCGATAGGTCATAAGGAAACGGCTCCCGATATATGAATTCTGTATATATTCAGTATATTCAATATCTTAGTATCTTAGTGTCTTACGAACAGCGACCTATGAACGATTAAAGGCGATTATCATAGTGCGAATCTGGACAAGCTCAAACTGTACTTATTCTTATACATATACTTGTACTTGTACTTTTACTTATACTTTACACTTTGTCTTTCAATATATTTTTACTATTTTACAATTTATCCACTCGTTTTACTCCTTGTTTTAATATTCTAAAACCAAAAACCTCAACACTTTCAATTATCAGGACTACATTCTTTTCGTTTGTTTGATGATGGTAAACGCAGCTAAGTAATCTCTATAATGCGTAAAGTTTAGGTGAGTAAAAATCCAGAAATGGATTGAACTGGATACTTTATTAAGGTTCTGATTTCGAATGTAAAATTCATAAACAGTTCCGTTTCGACCATAAATTTCTACAAGACATAGAGTGACCCTCGATCACAAAAGCTAAATCAATAATGCATGGTGTCCCATCAAGTATCTTTATATCCTCGAACGTCACCAACCCATAAATCCGACCAAAAATATAGGGAATAAGTAAAAAAAGTCTAAAAGTCTATAAATTATTCTGTTTTAACGCGTATACATTGCCTGATGTCCCAATCAAAGTAGAATATTGATCATAAGAAATATATGTATTGGCATTTTCTAAACCCATATCAATCCTTAATTTATAAAATCATCCAAAAAATTTACCAAAACGTTCACAATTATTCCATAACCTATAAATTCATATTTAAAGAAACAAATGAAAAATGCAATATTAAGCTTCAGATATTTTTGTAAATTCATATTTTTTCCGGATATAATTGGAAAAACTGAAATTTGGCTAGAGAATTGTTCTATCTGTTAAATATTGTAATAGATATAATAGTTTGAATACTTTCCACATACACCGGGTGGGGCAATAAAATGGAAACAATTAAATATAAATGTATCTTCGTTATTAACGATAGTATGAAAAAGTTCTAAAGCACAAATTTATATTGCTTGAAGAGGCACATGCAAAGACGGACGAAATTTTGTTTAAAATTTATTTCCTTTATCAAATTTCAAGGTCATTGTCGTCTTCACAAAATAAAAGTTAGGTTATCTGCTAAACACTAATGATTTTCCGACATAAATAGGTTGATAACTTCTTATAGGAAATGCCAAGACCTATGTATTAAACGACTGTATTACGACGAATGTATTAGAGAATATATAACCACTGAATATAACGACAATGACCTTTACATCTTATAAAAAATAAATTGAAAATATTTTATCTCGATTCATTCTTCGTTGCATGCGACCTTCCAAGTAGTACAATTTTATCCTCTGGACTTTTTTCACACGACCATTACTAACGAAGATATTTTTAGGTGTTGCCATTTAAATGGACCACCCTATATAGATATGTATTTCTGTGTATTATGTGCATTCTCTGTATCTTTGAACCTTCGAATTTCCACGAATGCATACTATACAAGTCTGCAGTCCGTCAATAATAAACTTCCCTAATGTCATATGTGACACTAATTCTTCGTGTCTTCGGTAGCAAAGATCCAAGAACATCGTAAATCCGCGATCATCGAATCGTCCTGCCACCTTATCCTCTTTTTCTTCGTTGTCTCTAACAAGGGGGGGACACGAGGGTCGAGTCCTGTTCGCGTGTACATGTACAGCGGGCGCATTACGCGAGATTTAAGGTCACCCTTTAGCATCGACAACGTCCAAGGGCCTCCAGGAACAATGGCTGACCATTTTAAGAGATAGCTGTTCCTCGAGGAGCATTTTATTCCAGGAGCGTAACGAGCGTTACACGAGGGCTTCACGAATCGTCTCGAGTTCCTGAAACGCTGAGGATTCCGATTCACGGAATGAAAGCGGAATACAAGAAGGAATTGGTGAAACCTCTCTCTCGCTCTGCTGGAATTCGAATTCGACCCACCACTGTTTCACCGCGGCCGCGTGAATTATACGCGACAAAGGGGATGGAACAAAGGGCCAAAGCGATATGCAAACAAACGTTTCAATTATTCAACGCTCGCCGAGGCCTGGTCGTTTATTCGATTCCTTGAAATTACCCCCGATTACGGCCAGCAATGTGTCCCCGGACCGAATCTCGCCGATTTTAAAAGAAAACGCGCGGTGCTCTGTCCAAATATTTGCATAATTGCGAGAGAATTCGACCGAACCCAACGTCACATCGGAATTCTCGTTAAATTCATAGGGTTGATCGTGATCTGGCGCTTTCTCCGAGCGATTTCGGCTGGAATGTCTGATATTCTTACGGAGATTTTCTCCTCCCTGGAGAAACTAATCACGAGAGGAACACGAAAATAATCCTCATACATTTCTAAATATCAAAATCTACAGTTATTTACATTAATATTCGGATATAGCATTATCTTTGTATTTGTTCCTTTATATAAGAGGAGATAATTTTAAAGGCATGTTGATAATTTTACGAAAATATGAACCATTTATCGTAGTTTGAAAATACGTAAACAATGTCTTCCTAATAATAATATTTAACTGTACAGAATCTTAACAAACAAGAAATTACTCCCTTTATTTCTTAAATTCGATGGTCTTCTTCTTCGTACCTTCTAATAATATCTGCAACAATTAATACTAATAATTGTGCAGTTTTTACCCTACAAATAAGATTGTTAGAATGAAATTGCTTACGTATTTTCGTGCTACGGTAAATGATTCATATCTTCACAGAACAAGTACGATATTTAACATGTTCTTTTCAATAGCAACAAATACTTTGTATATAATGCTGTGTCACGATATTAATGTGAGTAACTGTATGTACACTGGGTCGCGAAAGTATTTCAACGCGTACCACAGAAATCTTTTATGTCCATACTGTATGTGCCATATAAAACATCCTGGAATTTCATTAACACTATAATGAGATCCAACAACTATCATACACAATATATATATCACAACAACTAACATTCCTTAACATTATTGCATTTAACAGAACTTTGACTTCCTCGTCCCTCATTACTCACTAATCAATTTCTTCTACGTGCACCACTTTTACATTACTTTTATATTACTTTTACGTTAAACGACTCATATAAACCTATCGTATATATGTGCCTACATGTAATATATAATAACATTAAATATATAATAAGAGTTAAAGATAGTCCAATTGAATATAGAGCCACATAACGAATAATTGATTGTTTAAATATTTTTGTAATCTCAGCAAAGTATGTATGTATTTGTACTAAATGTGTATCATAATAATATGTCTTGTTAAAATGCCAAATAATACTTTTAAATGTTCCGTATAACGCATATAATGTATTCGGAAAGATTCCTACGAATGTTCAAGTATTCTCGTGAGCCTGTATGTATAAATTGTTTCTACAGACTTTCGCCTTTTAATATTTCCAATCGTCCAAGAGCTGACTGCAACATTCCGAACGATCCTATACTCAAAAAGCTGATTATCGTTACTGAAGAAGAGTCTAAAAGTCTCGAAGAAGCAAAAGCTATCGAAATGCACGAGCCAGCACTTTTTCGTTTGTAATCAGATAGAGTAAGACGTTGAAAAAGCACGCAGGATTATCCATCGCAATCAGGCTCGCCCATCTCTTCAGCAAGTGGACGAGCAGATCGGAAATCTGCTGTCTGACAGAAACATCGCGAAAAATCGAATGCTTTTACCTCGACCAGATGAAGATACGAACAACTTTTCAAAAAGCTGTCTTAAAGGTTGACCTTTGAAGGATAATCGCGTATCGATTGCCATCCGGGTGAAATATCGCGCTTTCGCCGACAACGGCTCAATCGGTCCAGAAACGATGGGTCCTCGTGGACGAGAACAGTTAGTAAAAAAAAAAAAAGACGAAAGCAGAGGAAAAGTTGTCAGAGTATTAAGGTTACCGTTGCTCGTCGCGTCATGGTGTTCGTTGACGAGCAATTTTTCACGGTTCCACTCGGTGTCGCGCCAGTCTTCGTCACTTTCACTAAAGGACGCGTGACGCGGCGCATTGTCGCGGCTATTAATTTCACAAGACACTTAATAACATTCATGGAACCACGCTTCGCGAAATTCGATAAGGCCGCGAAAGTTTGTTAAATTTTTGATATTGTTGAAAAACCGTGTAAACATTAACGGCTGATTATCGAATGCTACAAAGTATCGTTTAATGAAGCTAAGAAAGAATTGACGATATTTAGGGAAACGGAACGATAAATAGTGAATACATATTGATAATTAATGGTGAAGAAACTTTGTGAAAAGGAAAACTTCAAAGAAAAGATTGGATCGTTAGAAAAGCTAAAAATTTCGGACTTTGGAATATTTTATCTGAAAACTAGTAAACGTGTGAGTTTAGATATGCAAATATTAAAAAATTCAAACATTCGAAATTATGAAAATTCAAAAATTTAGAAATGTGTAATTTCTAAAACGCAGATGTTCAAAGCAACGAAAATATAAAACCATGACATTTTTCGGACAATCATAAAGTCCTACTCTAAAACCTGGCACACGAATATCGCTACTTCCCTCGATACATAGTCGAAACTAATCGATTCGGGTTCACAGTTGAAATTTGAAACACAGTCACAATCTGGCACTAGTTCAGGAATTACTAGTGAAACTTAAATTATTAACTAGTTCAGCAATACAGCAAAAATCCGGTACACCTGTACAAAAGAAGAAAATTGGTAGTCTCCTAAATATTCGTTCGATATGACCGTTTAGACGTCGTTAAGACTAGAAATACACGAATCGCTGATATCCTAACATTTCGAGCAGGTTGCCTGCGTTTCTGTTGTTTCGCTGTACTTGACCACCTTGCGGCCTCGTTTTCAACACCTCCAAAACAGGATGTATGACATTAACGATCAGGATTACGCGAGTGGAATAACGGGCTTCGTGGCCGGTCACCTTGATGCTGGTAATTTATGCTAATGGCCGAGCAGAAAATTTTAGGGGCCCTACGAATTTGGCACCGGCTCGACCGCCTCTTCGATGATGATTGTTAGATCTGGTTTCGATCCATCGAATATTATGGCGGAACGCCAACCAACGGGTGAGTATTTTACGTTATTTTTAAGCGTCTGCTCCGACATTGACGATCACGATCGTAGTCAAGCACTCGTCAAGATTTTTCAGTTGAATTTCTTTGTTTGGAAAATTTTATATAGACTGAACAACGGAACGCTAATAGTTTAACACTATTCTGCTATTAACGGACTAATCGACAATTTTCTTGTCCGATATAACATGATTCAAAGAGAGCTTTAAGACGTTCATTGTAAATTTTTTCTTAATCCCTTTCCCTTCGAGTATTCAAAGTTACCTTTATTTTTTTATAGATGAACTTATAATTTTTTTATACGCATCTTTTAATGGATATTAAAAGAAATTCGACAAATATCATACAACAAATATTCTTTTTCCATCTGAACCAAAGGAGCATTTAAAAAATAATCTAGTTGAAAGAATTTTGCATGATCTTATTACAAGGAATACTGCTATTTAAACGTCGTTTAAATTAAGATAAAGGATATTTTTTGTTTCTTCAGTTCAGACGGAGAAAAGATATTTGTTATGATATTTGTCGAATTCGTTTCAATATCCGCTAAAATATACGAGTAAAAATATTATAGGTTCACCTATAAAAGTCTAAAGGTAACTTTAATAACTCCGAAAAAGAAGCTTGACAAAAAATTTATCATCATCATCTTAAAACTCTCTTCGAATCATGTAATCATTTAATGACAAACAAATTTTCGATCGGTCTATTAAGAACAGAATAATCTATGTAAGTTGATCACGTTTCGTGGTTCATCCAGTATAGGATCGTTTCTGAGAAGATGCTTTTAGTAAAAGTTGTAACCTTTAATTATCATAATTTGATTAATGTAAAATATAATAAAAGGAGATTTGAAAAAGAAAGGAGCGTATATTGCCATAATGGAGATATTGAGAAAACTCGACAAAGTGGAAAATTGCAGAAAGTTCATATCGAACCAACGAAAGCTGCCTAAAATTGAAATTAGTGGTTCTGCGTAATGCACGAGTGTATCCTTTTAATTGGATTCCATCTTTGGCATCGCTTATTATCGTCCTTTTGGGGAAACAGTCGGTTTGTAATATACTAGAGTAACTTCGTCGTTGTTGTGTATCAGAATCATTCCTATTAGCTTGAGATACATGGTTATCATATGTAATGGACATTTCAATGAGCAGATTGCATCAAAGTGGGAAGATATATGTTAAAAGATTACAGTTTGCTGTGGTTCGCTAATATTCACTATACAATAGGATTACATAGATAGGACTTGTTTTCACATTTTAATGTAGAAGATTTATGTTAATAATTATGTTAATAAAACAAATGCATAATTTTAGTTATTATTTTTATAAAAAAGCAGTTAATTAATTAATTTAATAATAACAGTTAATTTCATGCATTTAACAATAAGACAAATGTGTTTTAAGCATTGCCGAAGAGAATAAAGATTGAAACTATAAAATAATCGAACGAACTTAGTTTATAAACAAGATTATACCTTGGATTAGAATAAGAAACGGTCACAAGTTTACCAGTCTGCAATTAGGATTAACGATTTCTCGTCTTTGGATTCGGAACCTAAAAACATATTTTTATTCGCTGAAATAAAATTTAAATTATATTTTAAACATTCCTGTTACGAACACATTAAGCAAAATTTCATTTGTACGCTAAATATTTTAACAACAACAAATCAAATCAACCAAACATTATTCGGTAAAGCAATAGACTCTCATAAAAAGTAGCAAAGTCTAGATGGAGTATCGAATGGACTTTACCTGCAGCAAGGTATGGTAAATGGTCGAAAGTTACGGGGGCCGCCTCATAAAACGAGCATAAAGAAGGTCAGTGTATGAAATTCATAATGGACGTCGGCCCTTTTCAAAGACGTCGAGCCCAGCGTTATCTTTTCTCTCTTCCTTTTCAACATGCCCCATCTCTTCGTACATACATACAAGATAGCGCACATATCATCGACAAATATATGTGTAATAACATAACGATGTATGAAAATGAAATCTATCGCGCGATTAACCAAGAAGGAATACGTAGATGTCGTAGACGCAGGGGGAAAGGATTGAAAACGGCGGGGCTATTAAGCAAATTCGAAATTACGCTTGCAAATTTTGAAATGCAAATCGCTGGCGGGGGACGCGTCTACGCTTTTTGCGACTATAAATTTCCGCTTTAATTGGATCGGATTATTGTAATTCCGGCGGGGCTTATTTATGAGGCCGTTTCAGGCTTTAAACTTGTTTCCAACGGCAGCAACCACGGGGCCTCTTTATTCGCCTTCTCTGTTCGCGGGCAGTCTCAAAACTAAAAGGCCGAATCGGTTATTAAATTATGGTTAAAGTTCTCTCTCGCTCTCGTTTTTGTCGGCAGATGAGCGAGAGGCTTCTCCTCTTTCGCCTGTTTATGCATACCATGGACGGAAGCTTTGTTAAAAGCCAATTTATGGAACACAACGTACGCATGCATACATGTGGGTGAAGAGGGTGTAACAGAACAGGTGAATTAGGACGCAGTCCTGTCGATGGCTGATTGTCGCCTCTGACATACCAATCTCTTTTGGTGAACCGAACAAGCCGCCGATTTCCCTCGGATTTATTATACATACATGTTTATGTACAGCGCCACACCCGAACACTGGACAATGTACTTGACACCTTTGTAAAACGATACCGTCGTGTGGTTCGATTAATTTATGAACAAGCGATTTCTGCATTTAGGAGAAGAGAAAGAAAATGCTGGTAAATCAGATGCATGTTTGAAAGATTCTTGCAGTAAGTGTTATTACGAATATGAAATAATTTTGTTGGAGATTCTAGTAATATATAAATTAGGAAAATAAATCGATACATCGATATTGTCTCTGCTGCAACAGTAACGTTAACACATTGACTGCCACGTGAATTTGATACACATGTTATCGCAATTAATCGAAATATACCACGCAATAAATACTAATGTTTGCAAAATATTATACCGCGTTTGTGCATCTATTTCTCTGACAATATTGTCTAACGCATGTATCTACGTCGTTGAAAATTTGTTGGTCCATAAAATTTGTCTTATTTTAAAAAAAATTTAGTAAAATGTAATGGTCACCGATGGCCATTGCAGCCAACGTGATCGAAATGCATTGTTAGGTATTTTTCCCTTATGGCTCCAATTAAATACTTTTTGATAACACCAGAAAGAAAAGAATTTGTTCTCACAATCGTCAGCCTAAGCTTCAACGCCAAAGTTTCCAACCGCAACGCATATACGATTCGATTCTCGCCAGAAACTTTTACTGCTCGAGAGAAAAACCGTGAGCATACATAAAGACATTGTCCTCAGCTACTATTCTGCATGACTAAACATCCCAACAAAATAGGAACCCTTTTATAAGCCATCAATCAATAAGTAAGAGAAAAGGTTGATCGTCGTACGTTTATCCTCTCACTCTGACTTGTCCAACAATCTGGATGTCTTCCCATAGTGACTTGCACTAATAAACTCCATATGTATCCGTTAGGGTGAACGTAAAGGATGCAGGAAATTTTAATGGCACCATTTCGTCCGTTTAGACACAATAAAGCGTCAAAAGATCGCGTTGCGCCCTTCTTACAGAATTTACTTTCATTAGTTATACCGCTTTTTTTTCGCGAGTCATTACGATCCAATAATGTTAAAAGACATCTGGTCGAAGGTAGCACATCTTACAAACCCTGCCGTTTACGACGAGCTGATAATCAAATGCGCGAAAATTATAATGGCACCGTGATATTCGGGTTTCATTGAATCGTATTGACGATGGTTCCGCAGAAAAAGGGTTGCTTCGATGAAATATTAAAATTCATGAGTGCTCGACTATCATAAAGAATCTCGAATGAATCGCAACACCTCCTGTCGATGCTTCTAATGATCCTTCTGCCGATAAAGTTACGCTTCTTTTTATAGAAAAAATGATCGTGTGCAGATGCTCGAAGCTTTATGTATCATGATGTATTATATTAAACCATTATTTTCTGGAACTAAACGAAGCGCTTTCTGACCTCGAACGCGCTTTAAGAACATACGAATCACTCTACGTAAATAATTTTTCATTAATTTCATTAAAACTAAATCCAAGTACTTAATCGCTATCACGCGATTGCAGCGCGAATTTCATATATTTTACTCTGGGAGCCGCAATAAGTTGAAATATACTAAACCATAACATTTAACTTTTGTAAATTATTATATTATCTTTGCGCGCTTTTTTCTTTACTATGTAAGTCATTCACATTATTGAAAATTGTTTGATTCATGAAATTTGTGTTATTTTAATCGCTCAAAAAAAAAAAAATTAATAAAACGTGAATTACCGATGATTATCGTCGCAGTCAATGTGTTAACGATTGTTAATATTCCACTACTTTAGAGGAAAAAATAAGACAAGAATCTTCGAAGAAAAATTTAACGTAGAGGTTCAAGATTATGCGATCAAGTGGACTCGTGCCAACTCGGAAACAGAAAATATGTAGACGAAGAAGCAAAAGGGAAACAGTTACATAAGAAAAACTCCGTTGACTGCATTTTGTTATGTCTACTGCATAACGCAGCTTCTCCTGTTGGTGTTTTACACGGGTCGGTGCATCGATTAACCTGCATTACGAGGGGTTCGCTGCTAGTCATGCAAGCTGCATCGGTAAGTCACGAGTACAATGTGTATGGTAGTAAAGAAGAGGAAAATAAAAACCTTCCAATCTGCTGGACGTGTTGCAGCAACATATTCACGATATTTTTCCAAATTCTCTATAAAATTTAACGTAACTTAAAATTCTATTGCACTCGAATTACTATTCTTTTAGATTTTTAGGAGAAGACGTAATAATCTTTTTAATCTGTTAATCAAGAAGATGAATGAACCATTGGAATTGCCAATCTTTATAAAATAAATCATAATATTAGATGACACTGAAATCTCATTGTACCATTTTGTCGGTACCATTTAAGAAGAAAGGAGAATCGAAATTAAAATTCCAAAAAGAAATCAAAAAGATCGAATACTAACACAACAATCTATCGTCCTTTGGAATATCGAATCCCCTAATCTCACTTAAAAGTAACATAAATTAAAAAATACAGACATTAAACATAAATTAACATAAACTGTCGACTAAAGACCAATATGCTCCCTCTGTACTAACCACTAAACGATAATCCTTCACGCTTCCACGTGCCATTTAAGCATCGAGCTGTCCTCTTACATCTTTGAAGCACCTTCCGTTCGTTAAACACGTAGAGAAACAACTGACCAAAACAACGTGTATTAATCCATCGAATGGAAGGATCAGGCACACGATGCACAGACAATTTCAAAGCCAGCCAGGCTGGCAGCTTAGTAAGATCGAAGACACATGTGTTCACTGTTCACCTGTTATGAGTCAGCTGAACTTGAAGACTTTGAATTCAAGTACGTCATCGAGATGTTTTCTATCAGCAGGCTTCTACGTAATCACGCGATATCCTGGCCAGCAACCTCGTGTATCGACGTTCCTCGATCGTGACATGGAACGCCGATCGCTCGATCGATCGTTATTAACTCTAACGCGATACACAATGCGCTCTTTGTTCCATTTAAAAAGTTTAATCACTTGGCCTTGATGGCTGAACCGCTTTGTTTGACCAATCAATCTACTGCTCCGCTATTTTCTGTGAAAAGGTGTTTCCTTGCTAGGTTCTGTAGCCATGAATATTCAATTCTTTGTAGGCGATGTGTAAATTTTATGAAAGTTTCGATGATTTTGAATAACAATGCAAGAAGTAATTTTGAAGAATCCCCAACGAAAATAGATAGTTACTGAAATATCTAGAAATATTTAAAAATTTAGAGAGAGAGAAAATTTCGTATATCGAGAAATTCTGCTTATTAATTTTCTTTCCGTGAAGGATGCTACATCCAATTAATAGAACGTAGAATACAAAATTGAACGAAGACGATAAACACCGAGCCTTATTTCATCTTCATAATTAATAAAATTCATGCCAATTCTTCATACCTCGTTGAAATCAAAATCATCGTTAAAATTATTTCAAAAATAGGATCAAAATCTTCCATTTTCCAAAACCAGAGACACCATTCCCTATCTCACGTAAATTTTCCATTCTCTAAAACGTCATCGCATAACGTCCCATCCCACCGTTTATAATCTTCAAATCTATCAGCACTTAGATTCACGATCCGATGGTTCGACCCGATTTCTCGACATCCAGAATCCAGATTTCTTTCCTGATTCCCCCGAGTGACCGTGAGCAAAATGGCCGCGAACCCGACGAAGGGTCCAGCCGAAAATGTTGAAAGCTTAATTTATATGCGATTTCGCGGCCGTTCGCATTCTCACAAGAGAGACCAAGGAAAGAAGACTTCTTCCTCGTACAGGGAACTGATTTCGATGCAGCTATTTCGTGACTGTTCTAGGCCACCCTTTCCATCGACTTTTTTCCCAAGCTCCGTGCCAGTACGCTTCCGATGCTAATAGAGCTCGATTTCTCGATTATTTTGCTACGTTGGCCCGTAGAGCCGGCGACGAAACGAAGGATAGAAGGCGAACGATAGAGAGATAGAACGGCTGAAAGCCACCCGGGTCGAGGGCGAAATACCAGGAAGGCAGATGTTGGAATTCTATATGTCTCCTAGCGCAGAATTTACATCCTACGGCTCTTCCACTTTGCTCTAGGACCTTACGATCAATACTCGCTTTATTTAGCGAGGTTTATGGCCTATCCGCGAGTGTATCGTTTCTATGTTTCTCTTTTCTTGGATCTGAATAAATATCGTAATGGGGATTCTATATGGGTGGGAGTAAGTGGAGTGTCCAAGGAAAACATCAGCGTTCAATTGGACGTGATTTTTGTATTTATTGAACGCTGGTTGCACCGTTCTACCTACTTACATATTTTGCGATAAATTTGGACTCGATTAGAGTAAGTGAGTAGGAAGCGTTATATGGTGGAGACACGTTGCATTTGAATTTGAATTTTACAAGTCTATTGTGATAACTTTAGTTTCAGATGCGGCATAGTGGCTAGGAGACAGAGAGAATAAAATTCGAATAATAGTAAAAAAGATTTGAGGCCGACATATCTTAGGAGACTGGATCTCTTGTAATAGAAATGAAATTGACAGATAACATCAGACAGCACTAAAGTTATTTCTAATTTATTTTCCATGCAGATCAGAAATATAAGATCATATATCAGAAAGAATTTCATGTTCTGAGAAATAAATCTGATAAAAAATATCTCCAAAAATTAGAAAAAAAGAAACGATAGTACATAGTCTCTTTTTTCTATTATTCTCTTTATCCTCTAATTTTCACACTTTCACAGTTATAACAATCAATACAAAGCATCATTTTTAATTTCACAACGACTTCAACAATCGTCCCGAGCATAAGTTAAGTCGGTTAAATGAATCGTAAAATCCGTTTAATATCGTGACGCGTCATAACCTGATCGATTTACATAACAGTTCGTTTGGTGGCACAAAAGCTAAACCGTCTAATGGTTGAATATTGTTATTCAAATACCTGGTGGATACAATGACAACGTAACTCGATAATCAGTCGATGATATATTAATGACGAGTGGTGATATCATATGCAGATCGGATTATAGATTAGACGAAGCAGCGTTAAATGACGGCCTACCTGATGAAATTAATGAGAAACTTAATATCTTTGGTTGAAAACTAATCGATCGTATCGGTTTATTATGCACGAGAAGCATCGATCGTCTCGTGCCGATAAATCATTTAAATTCACAAAGAATCGAATTAGCTGTTCTTTAAGTTCATCTACTAAGAGGATTTAGTTTCGATGTTAATCCAGGCGCGCCTATAGTGGTTAGAACGAGAACGACGCAATGCGGTAGTTTTCTTCATTGTAATTCTAATGATCGCTATTGTGTACTTTGTGTGTAATAAAATATAGATACGGAGAAATCTTTTCAAGTTGAAAACGTATGTAGGTGTGTTAAAAGTTTGGAAGATCTGCTGGAAGATGTTAGCTTCGGTAAAATTTAGTAAAACAAATCATAACATATTTATATTTTACTGTTATTTAATAATACTGCCGATGTTAAATTTCAAATTCACGAATTTTCAAGTTTCAAATTTCCAAGCTTTTGTATCTTCGATTCTTCAAAATTTCAAATATCTATTAACATATTACTTATTTATTTATCACATGGTAGTATGTATATTGTTAAAAAATTCCAAATTTTTCATTTCCATGCCTGTATGTTAAATAAAAAAAATTCACCGATCTCGAATCGATCACGCGAGAGATTGTATTCCCTGGCGCGTCGTCTAAAACGCGATATAAAATTCATACGCGCTGCAAGCACTGTATGCCACCATAAAATCGCGTTATACAGCGTTGCATATTTACCAGACCAGAACAAAATCTGGCTGTATAAATTTCAACGGCGATTTTTACGAGACCGCCCCTCAGACCTAAGCAAATCGAGCTGAAAAACGAAAGGGTGACATCATAAAGATTCCATGTGTCATGGCACACGTGTCACTAAGCAACGATACCAGCGTTTTTTGCTGGTTATACGTTGCCTCACCTGCCCCATCCATTTTTCCCTCCTTGTCGTTCAATTCATTTAATTAGTCAGATATAATAATACCGATCTCGTAATACCTCTTTGTCATCTCCTATCTTTTGTCTCTTTTTTCCATTTTTTCTTTACTATACGTTTGATATGACGCACAGTATCGATTTTATGCATTCGATAACGCCCACCGAAAAAAATTTCACGCACTTGCAACCAACCGCGTATTTTTTTCTTTTTTTTTTTTGCTTTATAGCAGCGAACGGTTGATCGATCACACATGGCTGGTATAAAAATTTTTCACGACCGGGATACCGCGTTCATTTGCATCGCGATTCAGCTTATAGTTTGTACATTATTTGCACAAGCACCCGGATAGAATAACGCGTTTCGTTTACGGTTGGACGAAAGGCAATCTGGCCAACAGGTATGCTTACCGGTCGGCAGAATTACAGGAGTTCTGTGTAATAGTTAGCCTTTCATTCATTTAAGTTTTTTCTCTTAAAAAATCATAGAAATTAATAACTGTATGTAATTGTGCGATCTGTGTTTATCTTTGCGATGTTCTTAATTGAAACGATCTTCCAACGTGAAATCAATATATAAAGATTCGAATAAATAAATGCTAATAATTCCAATATAATTATCGTTCGACTCGTGGAAATTGAGAATTGTAGATAATTGAGCAATCTATGTTAACGCCTGTAACAATTTGTAATTAGTAATTCCTAATGATGACGTTTTGAATTGAAACGATCTTCCAAATAAAAAAAAAAAAATGCAACAAGATACTAATACATAAATCTAATTCGCAACTAGAATGGGGATATTTATGCAATTTCTATTTCTCTTTACTATTATTAATTATCGTAACAAGTACACTGCACTACCAAATTTTCCATAAATGCATAAAATTTCACAGTCTATTTATAATAAATCCCAATATGTAATTTTAATATAGTTATTCCACGATTCGTTTAAAAAAGGAAGTATTCACAAAAATACTTTTAAAGCATTATGGAAAATATCACCTTTTTCTATTCTACGTAATTATAGCTGAACGACGAAAAGTGATTTCTATCAAATAACTAGAATGTAGCTTTATAAAGTTATAAGTTATATTTTATAGCGATCCACGAAACGTTCAACGGAACGTACTTTCAACCTATGCTATTTTAAGAGCCAGCAATAACGCAACTCCTCCTTAAGGTCCCGTGAAAAATTAATCGGAGGCCATTTTCTGGTCGACCTCCATAAAGGGATATACTTAACGAAATTATCGAGCGCGCGCGCGCTGCCCTTCGCGTCTATTCCCAGACTGATTCCATCCTTCCACGTGAAGCTCACGATAATTCTAGCCTGCCGGGACAAAATGGGCCGCAAAATGGACGCCCATTAATGCCGCTAATGATGCGTCCTCTCGCTTCACGATTTTCATAATGCCTTACAAAGTTTGTATTTTATAAATATCCATGTTCCCAAAAATCCTATGATCCCTGAGTAGATTCATAGTCACGATCGCCTCCACGAATCTTCCAAAGTTTTACCTTGATCCATTTTAATTTCGATGCAAGTATGTCTCTCTGCCTCAAAAACACGCGCAAAAAACGCTCGCAAATCCCGAACTTTATTCGCTGGTAAATCCAAAAATATCACCGCTTACCCCAGTTTCTTCGCGAAGAAACTTTCCCGCGTGTGTCTTTGTACGTGGCGAAGAAAGGCGGAACATTCGAAAAAGAAATCGAAATCGGAACGGTTCGCACGCTTTCGACTGCCGGTAAATTGAACGGTCCGAGAGTAGGCGTCGCATCGCCTCGCGAATCGTCACGTTTAACATATTGACTGCCACGATCGTCATCGGTAACCCATGTTCTATTAAATCTTTTAGTGCGATCGAAATAAAATAAATTTCATGGACTAAACAATTTTCAACGATGCGAAGAACTCACAGTGTCCTCCTGTAAGAGTTTCCGGGAAAATAGATTTTTCACCTTATATTTAAAAAACGGTATTTTAAAGAATTTTAAGTAATATCACACAGCTATACATATAACAGTGTTTGTGAAATATACTATTTTCTGTTACTTATCATGCCCTTATATCTATTACTTTACTATTACTATTAACTACCGACCTATTACTTGCAATTCCTTTACATATCGCTTCTTGAATATAAAGTTAAAAATTTATTCTGCTTGGAAAATATACTATAATATATTTCAATCTATTGCAATTCTTAGGAGAAAATGTCGAAAATTCGCGTGGCAGTCGTCGTGTTAAACGGAAACACGTGCACACTTTGCTGGTGGGCATTGATTTACGCGTCTCTAATTGTTATACTTTGTACGGAACCGTCAATTAAGCGGGTATAGCTCATTCGCGTGTCTTTTCTGGCCTATCATTGTCTTGCCTCTCCCTTATAGAAGATCGTTAGATACAGCTCGTGGGGAATGCTACTACTTGTTTCATCGTACGAACGCAACAAGCCGGCTATACGTGCACTGCACACAGAGAGAACCAAGACATGATGTCTCCTCGACTAGGTAGAGCCTGTCTAATGGGAGGTGCACAAACTACGTAATTGCTCGAGATTACAGGCCCGAGAGTAGACCTCCTCCGTGGAGGCAGTGTGTTCCTTCGACGGTAGTTAAGCTGCCTTTTCTCTCGTCGTTCAACCATAATTACCGCAAGGTGCAAACTCGGAAAATTTTTCTCCTGCGCTTCGATCGTTCCGTGTAATGCCAGGCTGCATGGTCGCGGTATTGTTTAATGGGACGTTAGAAAAGGCCAAGTTCCCTTTCTCGAGATAGACGTTTAAATCTAACGTGGGACTGACTAGTTATGAAAACAGCCTGACAGAATAATAAATAACGAGAGCGTTTAAACTGGAAGGTTCATGGTGAAATTGTGCCGAGGGACACGTTAAACGGATGAATCTTAATGCGTTCGATGCTGCGTTAACGCGTTACAATTCCAACCTCAATGACGAAATATTTTTCAATTTTTTTCACTTAAAAGTCTTTAAAACAACTGGAAATGTACGTTGAAATTTACGTTGGAAATGCGTGTTGAAATTATTAATTTAATCAGGAACATTAAAAAATAACGATATCGATATATGTATCGGGAAAGAATAAATTAAAAGAAGGCACAAATTATGTCTGTATCACAAGAATAACAAACGAGATTTAATTACGGACTGTTCCCAGAGACGAACAGTAGAAATGTCAACAAAGATCGTAGGAACAAAGCAGAAACCGTCGGAAGACGGTTAAAGCGATAAACGATCGAGTATGAAGATCTAAAACGCCCGCCGCGCTACCAGGCCGTACACAACTCGATATATGTATGTTTCATGTCACTTTTACTTCTTCGTACATATGTCTCGACTTCTATACATATGTACCCATGTGTGCTATATGCATATGTATATCGACCTTTGCAGATGAAATTACACATTTATTTTGTATATCAATTGAATATAAGTCTCTCTTACGTCATCAATATCAATATCAAGAACATGCGATTCGACAGATTATATAGGACATTATAGATTATATAGGATAATCCATAAGTCACTTTCCCGCTTAAAAGTTGAATGATCTTTTCTTATTATATGTTTTATCATGCTTATCCTGTTTTAAATTTTTGTTTTTGTAATGTGTGTTTTTTGCAAATTTATAATGGAAATATTCACAACGGAGTAACGATTAAAAATCTTCAAAAAATTAAGGCTCGATGACTTTTTGTGATATAACGTTACACCAAACGGTAGTCTTTACAGAATGCAATTCACATTAATGAACAACTCCTGCATTTTAAATCTTTCAAACAAAAATTTTAAAATAAACGATTAAAAAAGTATACGATTTTTGCAGGGGAAACGACAAATGGGACACCCTATAGAAATTAAAAAAATATGGGGTTGCACATTATGTAAGCAATCGTTGCATTACTTACTCATCTTTTTAATCTATATAGCTAAGAACAAGAAAAAGACATTCAATCTATTCCTCTAATGAAAAAGTAAAAATTTACACATTCATGATGTTGGCGTGAAAGATACGATATTACGTTTGATACTATATAGATTTAGTAAAGAAGCAATGATAAAAAAGTTATATATAAATTATATATAAAAGTTATATATAAGTTATATATAAAGTTATATATAAGTTATATATAAAAGTTATATAAAGTATATGTACATATACTGATTGTCTAGATCTAGACTCTACAGAGCTCCTTACGTACGATACTGTTAATATACCTTAACCTTAAATATTGACAAAAGTATTGATAATTATATTGACAACGATAACGATCGCTCTTTAACGAGCCGACAGTCTAAGTCCACCAAAAGATTTTAAACGATTCTGTTGCAGTACAAGAGATCGTTCACGCGAACTTTTATCCGACTGCATTCATGTGTAATTTAATGCAATCGAACCTTTTTAAAGCATAAGGACAGTTCAGAAAAAACAGGACAAGCGCGTAGACTTGTAGAAAAAATGCGTGTTTATTTGTTGAAGTTCGATTAAAGATTGATGATAAAAATAATGATTAGAATTAGACAAGTTGCTGGCAAGTCGGTGGACGCTCAAACTTTCTGTCTTGCAATTTTCTTGAAATGGAGGGGTTGGAGAGAATGAGTAATTGCTGAGTGCATGTTTCGAAGAAAGAGGAGTTTAACCCCTATGTACCGGTCACATCAGGTAGCCACAGGCCTTGAAGTGACCGCACGCGACATTCGGTTGTCTGACTAACGGTTCGCAAGCAATAAAACAATAAAACAATAAAACGCGCTGCGTTCAAGGAAAGAAAAGAAAGTATGTTAATCCCAGAAAATTCAGCGTCGTTGGGTTTTTCTTGTTTATAAACCCTTGTCGATTCCTTAAACTATTTCTAAAAACTCGATGTCTTTATAATCATATTGTTACGCTGCAACAGATTCTAATCTTCAAATGTCAAGATGCATATTGATCAAGCGAGGAAGCATAAACGTCTCGTTTAGCTGTTTCAATATGTAAGATGATACCTGTTTCTTCGCATTCTATATTTTCCAAGCGTGTAGGCGAGACATCCTTATGTATCTGCTGATTAGCTTAAAAATGGGACTTTTGGCGCCTGGATGACTGCGTCTTGGTCGAACGTTCGTAATCGGCTATAGAAACTGAAGTTTCTCAGAGGGTAGCAAGGGGTTTGTTTGGATTCTTTAATGGGATTCAAGTCTCGTGCTGGCGCAACGAAACATTCAGATGCTCGTTATTCAACGCTACAGTCATTCAACGGAAAAAGACATTGATTCAATGGATTTTCGATAGGTCACGAAGAATATTAATCGAGGAACCAGCCAGACAAAATCTTTGACAACAAGACTGATTCGATTCGAGATTTTAGCTACACTATTTTACCTATAATACACGCTATATCTGAATCCGCTGAATACAAGTATGTACGAAAAAAAATTTAGAACCTTGAAGCTTAATTATCGCGTATTATGAGCACAAGAAAGTAGATTTTAATTATATGTAGTAGGAAAAGACATTTTAATTTGTTTAATTCTTTAAAAACATTAAAAACAGATACTTTCATTATATTTTGTCGATACAAAATAACTGAATCATGATAACTAAATAATATACTTGACGAAAGATATCGAAAATAGTAGAGAGTTCTGCAAACAGCAATATAAAAGTGGTACGAAACGGGAGAAACAATCAGTTCATAATTCGCTGATAAAAATGCTAAAGAGAATGGTAAATTTCCTGAATTGAAACATCATAATATCGCAACTAAAGTATTTTTTAACATTTCACTCACCCATTTGTAGACCGGAAAATCATAAAGTTGCAACATCCCGACCATTCACCATACTCAATCTGTAAACAAAATGAACAATACGTACATTAGTTCGTCATAGTCGTTTAAACCTCTTCTAGATTCTAATGTTTAACAAATTTGATGTAGGCAGAAAATTACACTTGATTCCTTTAAATTATATCAAAAGCTTCTCACATAACTCATTTCTAGTCCTTTCGTTTAAGACGACGAAATTCCAAGATGATTGCGCGAAATCACGGGAATTTTCTCCTAACCTTACGATTAGAGCAATTTAAAATTAGTCACCGAACGCGATTACGTGATTAAAGGTGGTAATTCCGGTTCGATTGGTCAGAAAGAATTTCCGGGCGAGAGATACGCATGGATTCAGCGGGGAGGAAGAGGTTATCGACGAAGATTTTGGAACAGACAGCTGCCACTTACGGTGGCGTCACGACTTTCGGCCCTTTGAGACCGTTCTAGGGACTTCTTTTCCCACCCTGTAATTTCCGCCTTCCTTGAAACGGGATATTTTCTAAAATTGCGCATTCTGGATCACCACCCTACAGGCGTCGTGCCGCCGCGCCGCGTGGATCGCTTTCGATCGTTATGCCCTTTTAAACCGTTAAATTAACGAATCCGCCGCGCGATCCTTTTCCTCTTTCCGAAATCCTTGCATTTCCACGAAAAAGCGGCAAATATCTGAGAGTAACGTTAAATCGTCCCTTCTCGAAGAAAATTTCGGCGAAAATTTATGATGAGTGGTGTTATCCTTTCTCTATATTTCAGAGGAAAAGGGTAATATAGAATATGGCAAAAAGAAAACAATGTTTTTTTTATACACGCATGTCAAAAGACTAACGAGATAATAAAGAAGCTCAGAATTCTGGCTTCATCGAAATTTTTCTTGACGGAATATTTTTTGAATAAAAGTCGATGTAGCAAGTTTAGGGAAAGCCTTCTAATCAGAAAATCTTCTAAAGGAAAGATCATAAAGCACAAAATGCTTGCCCCTGTGAAAAAGTCAAACTTTGAAACGGAAGATTAATATCGTCGGAATAAAAGGTTTAAAAAGGGATTAGTCAGTGGAAATAGGTTTATCGGTAGATCTCCATAGTAGCCCAAAATTAGGAACTAAACGCAGAACGCCAACTTTTCGTCGCTAAATTATCTATTAATGGATCAGAAAGAAATTTGAAGCAGATGTTTTTCTCGTTTTTAAGAAAATATTTATGTATTCGTTTTCTTCCTCACCATTGTTTTAATAAAAGAGTCAAAAACAAGATACAATGGTATTATACTTTTTAAACAATTGCAGTACATCAAATGAGACGACAGTGCGACAGTGAAGCACGAGTTATATATTTGCGGAAGAAGATGAATCATCTCTCGCAAGTCGATGTCGAACAACGCAAAAGCAAGATAAAGCTTCTTTCGATGCGTTCAACCAGTCGATTACACAGGCAAGCCGAAGCGTAAAACGTTGTACGAAATCCAGACGTGACTAATGTTAACGTATTTCGTGCAGGAAATGGCCCCGCTCGAAACGACCAGGCTTTTTTTTCATCCTCCTCCGCCCATCGTCCTACGTTCGAAACCGGATGGTGTTCCGAAAAAGGGAGTGAAGCACCAAAATACGATCAACGAGCATTCTTTACCACTCTGCCGAGTCTTTCCTTTAAGAACAATGTAACACTAACAATAGCCAAAGGCTACAGAACAAAATTGTTCACTGTTTTCTTCGAAGTTAGAACCTTCCAGAGAATTTT
Organism: Bombus waltoni; assembly: GCA_014737395.1. NCBI lineage: Eukaryota > Metazoa > Arthropoda > Insecta > Hymenoptera > Apidae > Bombus > Bombus waltoni. The sequence goes on along the minus strand of JACXII010000041.1, from coordinate 55,340 downwards.
TAGTTCTGTGATACAATCTTTTTTGTAAATTCTAGGATTCGTTATGAGTAGACCGCGGATCTTTATTTCCTTATAGGAAATTTAAAATTGCAAGAATACAGAAAATGCACAAAACATGTAAAAATATACGAAATATCGAAAGTACAGTATCTATTTATTAGACTATCCAGTACATGAAATAAATTTCTATTTCTACCTAGACTTCGTTTATTTAATTAAGTTTATAAAAATACGAATTTGCATAAAAATCCGCGGTCTAATTAGGAAATAGCGATGAAACAGGAAATGCTCTATTATAAGATTTTCTACAATTAATATTTCTACCTAACTTCCAATTAAACTTATTTTATATAATTAGTAAAATACGAATCTCAAATATAAATAATTACTACGAAATGGATATTCCAATCGAGAGATATGCTCTTTTGACATAATTTAAATTATTTTTCTGAACCATCTTGAACCGCGCAAGAAAACAATGCGATCTACTTATGGTTTCCTATATCCATTGTTCGATCCTACGGTCCTGGCTCCTGGAAGCCAAAGAGCCAGCCGGTAATGGTGCTTGGTTACAATCCCATCGGAAAATATTGGATTACAAGCTTTGACATTTACCGACCGATCGTCACACGCTATTTACACGATTTTCTAGGTCGAAATTTCGTGATAGATTCTCGAAAATTGGTGTACCGTACTGTGGTACATTGCTGGATATGGCGAAGTCGATTAGGGGATTGTAGCTCAAAATTCGAAACAATAATTTCTACCGACCATTATCAACTTGGAAAAATATATAGTTTAGAATAGCTCCAAACGAGTATCATGCAAAATATAGTATTATTATAGTATCTTTCTACAGAAGTGGGTTAACAATCTAAAATGAAAAGCTTTACAGTGACAAATGATTAATATAATTAGTCAAACTAGTAAGATCCTTAATTATGCAAACAATCTAAACTGTCCATTCTAATCTACTTAAAATGGAAACAATTATAATTCTCTTGTAGAAAAGAAGATATAATTATTTACCGAGCTGAATGAATTACTGATACTGATAGCGCTGAACAGGGCCAATTGCCGAGAGTCGGAGATATGAACATTCAAACGAATCCTCCTGGCTGATAACGAATCAAAGGAGAGAGAGCACCTTATTCTTTTGAATCTCAACTAACTCATTTATAATGAGTTGTAATTACATCAGAATAAATATGTTATTTAAATTACATTTCTACACGAACTACATTTTTCTTATTCGAGTTCGCTTTTTTAGACACTTTTATATAAATGTTGTCCCATTACCGAATCTTGAGCTACCTTTTGGTAGCGGTTATAAGAAGGGCGTACATAGAATCATATCGCATAACCGATGAAGAAGTTTTAAATAGTGAATTCCCGCTTTCTGGGAAAAGCTTTTTGCCTTTTTTATACGCGTCTAAACGCGACGTGTCTCGAGGAGCCACTGCCGCGAACCTTACATATGCATATGTATCTCTGACGAGCACTCTTTTTCTTCATTTGAAACTGTACAGAAAACGGACATTTTGGGATTACTATACTGATGCTGGTTTTCTGTTTTTTCCTTTCTTTTTTTCGGTATAAATAATAAACGCACTCACATTTTCGGATTTATTCAATTGATTTTCATTCGCGTTTAATATCTTCCGGGAGTCGTTAATAGAATAGCCTTTTTCTAACAATAAAAGCATTTAGTTTCCCTTTTATCTTGTCTCTTTGTTTCGTCACGTTTCGATTTCTCGATGGTCTTTATGGACGGTTTGTGTTTTATACTCATGGCAGCAAGAGGACTTGTGTCGTTATCGGCAACGGGCATGCGCGACGCTTCCTTAAGGAAACGTTGATAAAGATAATCTAATGTTTATTGCTCGGAAGGAATATTCATCTGACGAGTCATGTTCTCGATTCCAGGCATGTGTTGGGAAATTAATGCGTTATGATCCGTTCGCTATTCCTGGAACTTTGCATGAGAACTAACCTATTAGAAGTCTATTTTCTGATCGTGTATATTGCTTAATTTTTGTTCGTATTTCAGCGATATGTAAATATGTTGCAAGTGACTAAATACTTTAGTTGAGAATATTCAATCGTGGTAAAAATAATACACATGACTTTTGCATTATTCATTGGCTATGCAGCTCGTCTCCTGGCTACATTTTACATCATTCACTGCCTCAGTCTTTATATTAAAACGGTATTCACCTGGAACTTCCCAAGGCGGAAATTCATTCCATGGAATTATTCATATGCATTTCACTGTAAAACCAATATATTGAATATCGAATCACTGAACAAATGAGAAATCTCACGTGGACGAATTAATCAACTATGGCAATTTCAGCACATGTGTGTCGCGGATAACGAAGGTTTTCTTCTTTCGGAAAAGTTCACCTGTCATAATCTGTTAAATTATTTATAGTTTGTACAACGGAGAGTTCCGGGAAATTAACGAATTGCAAAGTTTACAAAAGAAAGAGAAACTTTATTATAATATGTACAATTATATAGAAAGGAATAAAAAAACTAACTGACTGACACATGAGGCGCTGTGCACGAACAAAAACAAAAGAAACAGATTACGTCGCTGTCGGTTAATAAGATCGCGTCTGCTGTAAGTAATATAGAAATTGAATGTAAAAAGATACTGTTAAATAGGTAGTACATTTGTATTGTACGTGTGAGAGTGAGAGAGCGAATAGCGAGCAACACATGTATGCATCCCCTCCCTAGAGTGTATGTGAGCGTTGCAAACGATTCAGGTCTTCGTCGAGACAAAAGAGTGCTTAATAAAAAAAAGAGTTTTGTTGTTGTTGCCTGGGCCTTCAGAGAGTAACCCATGTGTAAAATTAGTATATAAATAAAGTTATTTACTTTTCTCCAAACCCACTCAATACTTTTACAGATACATATTTTAACAACTTGCACAAATATCCGCATTCTAATTATAAATTAGGATTTATGAATTTTCATATATATCCACAGTAATTTGCTAATAAATAAATACCGCAACTAATCTAAACAAAGCCTTTAATAATCAAAAAGATCTAAAATCCTTAACACGTGTCCTTTCATAAAAAAAGATCCAAAAATTCCTATTACTTGAACAAGGGCCTGCGATCAAGATACCATTCTACATAAAACGAAAAGGCGCCGGGCATAGAACGGGCCCGCGACAAAGGAGATTTACCGTACCAAGGGAGATGATTTACGCGTGGAAATAAGAAAAAGGTTTACAAGCAAGACAGTTTCTGGTGCCTGGAAGAGTTCCGGGTCCTCGCGAGCGATAATTTCGATTGAAGTCACGAGGGCGAGATTTCCTGTTTCCGTGATTCACGACCCCGACGCGTGACGGGTGCTTCCTGGCGCCCACGACACCACGTATCCCACGCCGTCATGTCCAGGATATCCAGGAGCCAGCCAGATATCGGCGCGACGCGTGTCTCGACGCCCATCATCGTTTTCGAACGATTCGTATACAACCTGACCAGCGTCACCAATTCATTAATAAATGGTTTATTGCGCGACAGCTAGTATTCACTCTTGTCGCGAGCATCGATGCGACGAAGATTCGACGCTTCAGGAAGTCGTGTTTTACAGGGGTCGTAGCTCAGACTACCGCCCGCGACATGGTCGGACTGAAGATGAAGAGAAGTCGACTAATTGGAAGTCTGTAGACGTTGATTCTTAGGATTTGGGAGTGGTTTGGGTGAAGCTTTGGGATTAAAGATGATTTAGAAGAATTTAGAAGAAGATAATTGTTGTACTGTGTAAGTAGTAGAGCCCCCCATATCTGAATTAATAATAAGAAAAAAATGTTCGAATAACGAAACTTTCGGATAATAAAACAATTACTTTTCTAATATCAAATTTCAAAACTTCTATTCAGAATATTCCCCTGAAAACCTTGAAAAATCCTTTTTCACCCATATCGCATTTTTTACGTTTCAGAAGCCTCCTACTCGCATCCATCCAGAACGTTCGGTTGGCCAGTCGAGCAAAGCCTAGTTATAAATATTCTTTTACAACTTCCTATCGTCTTCCTATAAATCTCCATGCAACGGCCTCCTTGAAACCTATCCTACCACCATCTTTCGCAGGTTTCGAGGCGGACGGGGGCCCTATATTGGCCAGCCATTTACCCGGTGTAAACGTCTTTCGGGATGGTAGATGGGGGAGGAAAGGTGCGAGAGACAGCCAGGCTCGTTGGAAAGGGGCGTAAAAGGGTCGGGGACGCAGGGGAGCGCCCGCGGGTGCGGGTGTCATTGTTGATATACAACGCGGTAAGTACGCGATAAGTAGACCCCATAAATTCAGCCAATCAGACGAGCCGCCTCGCGCCAAGCCCTGGCCACCCCGTTTCCCCACGTCCCCTCTGCCACCCTGGCAGACGTGGCAGCCGCGTTACTTATGTGCAGGCAGCCGTGTACAGTGTACAGGTCGATCCACATTACGCGCATGCACCACACCACGCGCACCAACCGCGATCGCGACTCCCACGCGAAAACCAGTCGAGCACCAACGGGATTATTTACCTTGGCCACGAATCTATACACAGGGCCTCTATCTTGATAGCCTGTATGTTAGAAGCTGCGTGAAGAGTGGTTGGATGCACCTCGACCAGTCTTTAACTCACCGATTATGTTATCGCTCGTGTTTAATGAGCGCAACGGAGTAGTAATTGGATGAGCCGAAGATGGGAAGAGTTCAGTTGAGAATGATAGCGATTGCTGACAAATATCGTTTTAAATAGAATTTGCAGAACTGGATAATTGTAGATGCAATGATTTAAAAAACGCTGCTGAGGTACAGCTTTTAACCATTTCATTGGGATAATATGTTTCAATCTAATATGTACTTTCAGTATGTCTATTAGGATATACGCTCTTGAAAATCTTGATCATCCTGAAAGTCTTGAAAATCTGGATTATCCTGGGAGTCTTGAAACTCTTGGTAGATTTGACAGTCTTGAGAGTTTATATGGGTTTCGAAAGCTTGACGAGTATTCAATATTTTACAATCAGATTACTTTTGTGCAAGCAGCATCATTGACATTAAATATTAAAGGAAGTCTAGAAAGTTCGGGTTATCATAAAATTGATCAAAACTTTCAAGAACTTCGAATCATGTTCAAAGTGATTCCAATTTATCGTCACATATATATACAAGATTCGAAATGATCGAAATATTTCAGATCTCATCTTCACCTATCTTCAAATGGCTTCAATCGTCAATGGAAAGACCTCTATGACTTCTCATGATCTTTAAACGATCTTCACTCCCAATGACACGTCCTCGATGACTCTCTCATAACCTCTAAATTGGTCTCCAATTACACCATCTCAACGACCTCTCATGAAATCCATCAAATCCTAATCCCTAACTTCGTTAGAAACAAATTTCGCTTATATCCTTCCACGTAGGAATTTATCTATATAAAGCAGGCATCCTCACCTCCGTTCACAAAAATCTTTCTGATTCCCATGCGTCATGGTCATGTAGCACTCTTTATTCCATAATTAATGCAATGGAGGGCAGAGGTGGCTCGAAATGATTCGATTCCTCGTTCACGTAACCGCGATAACTCAACATAGTTAATCCTGTCGCGTCGGCGTATTAGTAATCCTTAGTTCGCACGTGACCCCGCGCCGTAATATCTCTCCTCATTAATTGCAATTAAGTAAATCCCCGTGGGCAGGGATCGTACTGGTGCGTTATATCGCGCGCATCTTCGCGCGCTGCATCATCCTCTCCACGAGACTCTTCCGATCGAAATGCGCACACGAGAGTGCATTGCACTCTCTGCACTCGAGAAGCGTGCATTATATTGTCGGTCGTGCGTTAATTACGCCGCCGAGAGAACATTTATTGCGAATTATTTTGGATAAGGCGAGTCGAATTCGTGACGCGGTCACATTTGCGAATTTCGCGTAGGAAGCACCTGTTGGAACAACAATCGCTATCACGATAAACTTTGTAAATAAGCTCGTCTGGAGATAATAGACCTCTATTTTGTATCAAACATTTATTTAGTACATTCACTACCAAGCATATTTCCACAAACTTCCCGTTTTCGTCTCTTACGCACTCGCTTAAAAATTTTGAGGAGAACTATTACATATATCTGCCGCAAAATTAGAAAAAACTACATAGTTAGAGACAAAAGTATTTGTGCAGATGGAATGTAGAAATAAAACGATTAATTATATATTTTCTGTATTGTTAGATATGTATATTGAAATATTATCAATAATACTATCAATGTTTGTGTATGTTTATTAATACAAGTTTCTGTTAGAATTTATAATATACAATTCCATATATCTGAATATATTTAATAATAAGTATAGAAAATATTGCCCTTCTATCTCTATATTACAACTGTAGGAATACTTTTGTCTTTCACTGTATAGATGAATTATTACTAACATAAATAAGCTATATCATTAATATAAGGTTGTCCAAAAGTTTCTTTCGTTTTGTAAGGAAATAATGGATGCACCACATTCTCTGATTTATATTATTTTTGTTGAATCATGTATGATCATAACAATAGAAATAGATCAAAATGGATTGTAGATGATTCAATAAAATAATATAAAACGAAAAAGGTTGTCTATCTATAATTCCCTTACAAAAGGAAAGAAACTTTCGGGACAACCTAATACTACAATTAATACTATAATAATAGTACATTAATACTAATTAATACTATATTATCAAAAATAATAGTAATCTTGAGAATTTATAAATAATTACGTCGATGGGAGATGTAAACGAAAAACTCAGAGATGGTCAGTGGTGATTGTCATGGCGATGAGTATACATATAAACCATATTTCTTTGATCCTTACTTGTTTAATAAACCTGAATAATCAGAGGAAATTTCAATTGGAAGTTTTGCGAATTAGTCTGGGCAATTTAAGAATTGATTAAATAAGAATTTAAATAAGACGTTGTTATTCAAATATATAATTATATTTATATATAGATGTAAGAATTTAAATAAGAGTTATATACTTTACAATAACTAGATGTAAAATTAGTTATTAGAATATTAGAATATACCAAATGCTAAGTCTGTTCTTATTTTCTTTTAAGAATTAAATAGTACAGCTTATAGAAATTGGACAATCCATTTACATTTGCAAGGAATACCAACTTATATACAATGACAATTGCTATGAAAATACCTTTATTTTCTAGTTAAGTGCCATTTTATCAAGTTACACGTTTCATCTCCATAGTATCAAATTTTTGCTATCGTATGGAAGTACTATTGAATGGTACAAAACTTTAATATTCTTCGACCTAATTAATTAATATCTAACTACTATAATAAATACAACGGTGTGTAAATACTTTGTGTAGTCGCCATAAATGAAACCAAGTAATCTCAGCAACTGTAGTTTACCTTCTATACACGCGCACCTTAAACCTTTAAGATTTAATTTTTATCTTTTAATTAAATTTCGAAATATTCAAATTGATTATTATACATCGCTTGTCCAAATTGCCTATAACAATAAAAAGTGCTTCATATGTAAGAATCATCTTGACTTGATAATCGAATTACAAAAAACTAACCACGTTTTCAGAGAATCGTTACCAGGAAGCGATTTTTCATTCTTCATTTGTTTCTCGATCGCTCGGAGGCAACAGCTTTGTATAACTTATTGTTAGAAGAGAGGGGCATTGATCGAGTGCATTTTAACTGGCCGTAAACGGCTTCTTTTTCACTGTCAGCTTGAGAGACTACAGATAGAAGGGAAATCACATGGCTTCGAGCGAGCAGTTAGCAGACTACAAAAAATTTTTTCGTAACACCCGAGAACAAACGCGATTAATCAGTTCGTTAAATCGATGTATATTGAAATAATCAATTTTATTTGCTTCTCTTATCGCACTTGAATATTTTAACCACGATCGATAAAGCTTCACGTCAATTTCTTAGGTTTCCCTAGATTCTTTTTTCTACCGCATCGCCGTTATTTGTTAAAAAATATTTCCAGGAAATTCGGGAAAGCTAATAGGTTTCATATTCCTCAAACAAAATTTTCGATGGTGCTTAGTCTAATCGCGGCGCATAATGCGGATAAAAAGTGTCGTAGACGGAACAACTGTTTTCATAGTTGTTGTAAAAACTGTGTTCAGGAAGTATAGTGTAGCGAACACCTGGCGGTACGCAAACATTCAAGAAATAGGAAATGCAAATCTGTCGATAGATAATTGCGTGTACGAACGGTCGAGCCGTGCGCCTATACGTTCGCTATTACATTCTCGTTTGTTTTCCCTGCGCCTGGACTCTAATCCTCGGTCACAGTATGTACACTACACAGCTGTAAATTATTCGAATACCAAGGAATCTTTAAATACATCTAATCATGTTTCAACAAAAAGTAGTCTGAAATAAAAGTAGAATAAATTGTCGATATTAGGGGGGTCGTTACAATAAAAGAAACAATGTTTCATCTTACTTTTATAAGACTATAAAGTGACAAGTAATCCTAATATTCAATCTTATCCAATTATTATCCAATCTTATATATGTATTTCGTTCGATAAAAAGGAAGTTAAAGAACTGAATACATTGTTTAGTGGATTAATTTTTTCAATCTATCAATTAAATCTGATAAACTTCAGTATCTTAGACTCTACAAAAATAAAATATTACTAACCAGTTACTAAATAGTCTCTTCTAGTTTTCTAAACTTAAACCTAAATCATTCCAACTTTCAGAACGAAATTGAACAAATCACTAGTTTGTTTAATAAGTTAATTCCTTTAATCGTGTCTCATTAATTTTGTTATCCGATCTCCATAAGAATAAATAATGTTTGCAGCTCTTTTTAATTTATCCGAATCGTTGGACGAGATATCTCGAGTTCTAATGAACAGACATGCGAGATACAGTCGGGGACAAAAATAAATGGACAGATAATGGAAACAGGTGTGAATGAAGTTTAATCGAACCAGTACTAGCGTTATATGTCTAAATTTTATTTATTATATATTATTATAGTATATAGATTATTTGGTAAGTAATTGAAATTAATATTTACACTTTGTGTGTACAAGTCGTATTTAACGAAACTTCATTGATACTTATTACCATTACATGTACACTGTACACCTAGTTTTGTTGCCAATTACAGCTTGTCCAAAGCATTACACGAACGATATTGCATTGCAAGATATCTCGTTCCAAGCGTATTATAAAGTGTCATAAGCGATATTGCATGGCGAGATATTTCGCCGATAGATGCGAAAAGATTAATCATATCCCATCAAGTTCGTTACTTCAATCCCTATAAGAACAAAAAAATGACCAACTACCTACCAACTATCTTCCTATCTTCCTAAACTGAAAGCTTAACCATCCTAACAAAGAAAAAAAAAACGAAGAAAAGCAGGTCGCCTAATGGGTTAATTCCTCGGACTCTTTCCACGTGTAATGGATTACGCGGCACGGTTATCAGGCTGTCGTTGAGCATATCGAGTGTCCCGACGCAACGGCCTTACCTGTCACCCCGTGCATAGAAGTTGCGTGCAACACGCAGTAATCTACGGGCCATTAGCCACGATGCCCTATAAGCGGCACACGCGATACACGCTTGGAATATCGTGTGTCCATGAGACAGGAGAAGCGGAGAAAGAAGCAAGCAATCGAGACACACGAGACACTTCCTCGTGTTGAGCGGCGAGTCGCATCCTTTCATCAGTCTTTCCCCATCCCTTCTCTTTAACCCGAAAAATTCTACACGAGCGAAACGCTCTTTCTTCGGGCTGGCAGCCACTGCACCAAGGAGCAACCAACGACAACCGAGAGACGAGCTGCATGTGGCAGCTGTGACGGCCCTCGTCACGTGGCGCACGTGCAAGTGCAACGAAAACTAAAAAAGAGGGAATCTCACAGCTTGAAACGAGAGACCGACCTCAGCCGCCACCGCGGAGACTTGGCTCCAATATTGTCTACTATCACAAAAAAGTATGCCGACTTGCGCAATTAATGATTGTTACGCGGTATTGATTGAGTTTCATCAAGGTATTCGTCGGTTTTTCGGTGATGATATCGTCGCGTTCTGTACAAACGATTGACAAGAATTTATTGCGGTACTTCTTGAATCTTGAATCGAGGAATTTTAATAAAGGAAATTTTGAATATTTCTTTGTAGGATAAAAAGGTTAATTGTAAAAGTGATTCTTCAGTAAATTAATGCGGATTTTGTATATTGTTTTGATATTCTTATATCTTCGCATGATTTAACATCTTCTTAGGATGTATCGTAGAAATAAAATAGGATACAAGTCAGTGTATTTGTCAATTCTGTTTCCATATTCCTATCTAGTGTTCTATTTCATTCTCAATTCTCTGTGAACACTGATCGATGTCTATTAATAATATACAAAAATTATTGAAATACAATGGCTACAAAAAGGAATGACACATATCCTTATTTTCCAATGAAACGTGTTTTTCTACCAAGCTTTTAACCACATTTCATCTTTATAGCATGAAATTTTGATAGTCATACGAAAATACCACTAAATGATACGAAATTTAATATACTTGGGTCTAATTAATTATCATATAAATGCCACGATGAATAGAATGATACGCGAATATATACTTTTGTAGCTACTCTATATAAATTAATGGCAAAATGAAATTTAGATCGGGACTGTTCGATGATTACTTCATCGTTTTGATATCACACTGCTGTAAATAGTTTCGATAGATTCCGGTAAGCTATAAAATCATCGCGGTAAGAAACACCACCCACGGATCGTACGAGCCTTATTTCTTTAATACCAAAATGTATCAATGAAGTCATACACACACAAGGAAACATAACAAAATATTAAGAAGATGCTATTCCCTTGCGACTTCAAAATTTTCTGTCAGAGATTGTGTATTTTTGATCGGCAGTAGATGTCGTTTTTTAGCAATAAGTGTACCTACACCATTTTCCTATCTTATAGGTATATCATTCTCCTAAAGGAATATCTATCGGCTGCCGCCGATATTTCGCATGGTTCACCCCGACAGCCTCGGTTTACCACTTTTTCCTCTCGCGATGCCCGCCGGTCAAAATATATAAATTAACGCACTTATATAGCACCCTGTGGCTATTCACTGTTACCCTGGTGCTACACCTGCGTTTGGGGCGCTGAGCGCTGACAATTACCCGGCGATCGATGTATAGCCCCAGGGGTGAAGCTTGGCACACCGAAAACAGCTACGAAAACGAGGAACAGCCGTGCTATTGTGGGCTGAAACGCGAGGGGGAGGCTACGGCGCCGCACCGGTATACATATATGGCAAATTGCAGGTAATCGCCAGCCATTTGTTTGCAAGAATGCATAGTCTTCTTTCGTAAGGTCTCCTCCACCTTCCACTTCCACTATCCCCTTTTTTTTTATTCAACTCTTGTTTCTTCTTCTTTCCCGATACCGTTTCCCTTCCTGTGCTTCATACGCCTACAAAATTGCAACGTACATGCATCATTCTTACACGATTTCACCCTTTCCGGATTAACGGGACAACGCAAATTTATGTAAATTTATCTTTATGGACATAACCGAGGGAGAATGTTTCATTCATTAAATATTGTGACAAGTAGTCTGTTTCGAGTATTTTATATACATATCTTTGCACTCTGTGTACATTTTCTATAACTGCATTAGTATCCACAGTCTAATTATTACAATTTTTCTGTTGTCCAGTTGTAAGGTTTATTAAGAAAATAAAATTCTACTATAAATGGGACTACATGTCCTATTTGACAAATTATACTTAATCTATGTGTTTTAAATTTAAGTGTATCATAGTTGCTATCGTTGTATGGTTGCGTTCGTCGTTAAAAGAAAAATCGACCTTACAATGATTCTCTATGAAAGAACGTCGATGATTTGCTTGTGATAGCCTTCTGTATATTCGTAAACCATCTTCCTGCACCATGCTTCTTACAGGATGCTCGTTTCACTCGCTCGTAATAGGTCGTCTATGCTTGTAACTCCTTTTTCTGTAAGCAAATTGCCAGCCAGCCACGGGAACCAAGAATGGTCCAGCGTACCACAAAAGCGCCGAGTTTTACTTTTACAATGGCAGAAATGATTCGTATATTGACGGTTCTTGCGATGTGACGAGCTACGTTGATCGCGAGGAACAGCTGTGGCTCGATGGACACTCGCTGGCAGAATATGTTCTGAACATAATCTATTATCGAACAATATTGGTTTTCAATTTTGGCTCGCGTGGAGAATAAAGGTTTCTGGCAATAATACGTTTATAACCTTTATTCTGGTATTGATCTTCGTTAACCTTTGTTCATTTATTCTTGTATATACAGTGGCTCACGAAAGTATTCGAACGCTTACACTTACAAATTTCAATTAATAAAATGAGATGTACTAAACTAATTTGCTAAAACAATTTGTTATCTATAGTGACGGGGAAGTCTCAAGATTACATCAGTAAAATTTGGAAACGATTCAATAATATAGACAGGAGTTATGATACATTTATTAAAAACGTTCGTGATCAATGTCTCGCAAAAGTATTCAAACGCTGTAATACTGTTGATAGTTTTTCACCTTCCTTTGCACTGAATGTAAACATCAATGCTAAATGAAAATATTGGCACGTTCGTTTGATGTTAGAATATCATTTCAGTAACAGTAACGTAAAAGTATGCACAATAGTATTTAAAATGAATACCAAAATGTCCGAAATAAAAAAGTGCGAAAGAGAAATAATATTCCGATTACATGAGGAGGGCAAATCATATAATGAGATTGCCGGAATTGTGAACAAAAGTAAATCCACAATACATTATATCATAAAAAAGTCAAAGAATGAGAGAACACTTGCAAACAAAGTTCGATCAGGCCGACCAAAGAAATTGACTGGAAGAGAGGAGAAAGTTATCATTCGCGAATTAAAAAAGAATCCTACTGCATCCGCTCCTCAACTCGCAAATATGGTAACTGATATGTTTCATAAAGAAGTTCACCCGGAATTATGTCGACGAATCTTACGAAACAATGATTCTCATGGCAGAGTACCGCGAAAGAAGCCATATATTAATGTGGTAAATCAGAAAAATAGATTGACTTTTGCAAAAACCTATATTAATAAAGATAATTCTTTTTGGGATAAAGTCATCTTTTTGGATGAATCAAAGTTTAACATTTTTGGCTCAGATGGTAAAAATTATGCGTGGAGAAAACCAAATACGGAGTTGGAAACTCGACACTAACATCAAACAGTGAAACAAGGAAGTGGATCGGTCATGGTGTGGAAGTGCGTGGCTGCCAGTAGCATCGGAAATTTGATATTTATTGATGAAATACTTGATAAATATAAGTATTTAAATATTTAAAAAAATAACCTTAAAGAAAGTGCCCGTAAATTAGGATTATTGGAAGATTTCTACTTCCAACAAGATAATGATCCTAAGCATACTGCTGGAATTGTGAAAGAATGGATCGTATATAACACGCACACATGTTAATCACTCCACCGCAAAGTCCAGACATAAATCCGATTGAAAATTTATGGGCTGAAGTCGAAAAAAGATTAAATAAATTTCAGATAACCTCGAAGCAAGTATTGAGAGATAAAATTATCGAAGTATGGAACTCCGTTGAGTGTAGTTTTACAAAATCATTGGTTTACAGTATGGAAAGTCAATTGAGACACATTATTGCTGCTAAAGGTGGTCCAACAAAATATTAATATTAGATAATTTAATAATATATGTAGCGTTCAAATACTTTTGTGGTTACTTACAATGCGTGTTTCTAATAAATGTATCATAACCCCTACCTACGTTGTTAAATCCTTTTCAAATTTTACTGACATAATCTTAAGACTTCCATCTTCCTATTGACATCTACTTGTTTAAGCAAATTACTTTAATGTACATTATTTCGGTCATTCAAGTTTGCATATGTAAGCGTTCGAATACTTTCGTGAGCTACTGTATATATATTCTTAATTCATATATTCATATATTCTTGTATATAATTGTATCTATCGTCGGTAGATAGCTTTAGTGAAAAAACATTTGAACCGGATCTGAACATGTACGTATACATATAGAAGTTACAAGAAACTTATTGGAAGCATACAGTTCGCAAAGTATTATATTTGAACAATCAATCATTCACTATATTAGTAAGCCACAATATTTAATGAGATCATCTTCAACATTAATTGCATGTTTAAGACCATTATTCATTCAGCATACAAATTTTTCGCTAACCGTTTGTTTACAATAAATTTCTTGTAACTTGTACATACATTTTCTGATTGTTTTCAAATTTTACTAATATAATCACAATAGTAGTGTCCCGTTAGGGTACTAAGGAAATTTCAAAAAGTTTTGTATAGTATAATACACGTAATTCAGGAAAGCCTTTTATGCTAACTATTCGAACACTCTTGCGAGCCACTGTATATTTTCAGATTCATTTCAAGTTTTACCAATATGTATATCTATGATGGTTGTGTTTTGTTACAGTGCCAATGAAATTTGAAAATGTCTCATACAACACGCATCATGTATTCGTAAAACAATTTTTATAAGCAAGTACATATTCAAATACTTTCATGTTTCAAGATGTGTTTTTATTAACCTACTTTCATAAATATAAGAGAAAGAAATACAGATTTGCATGAACAACAAGTAGACCATGGACAGGTTACTCACAAAAAGTGTTACGGGTCGAATTTTATTTCACGAAATTTAGTGACGCAACAAGGAGTTCGTTTATCGTACCCGGACACGTCTTTGCACTCGAACGGATCGCGAACTTGAGGAATCACTTAAGAGAGATCCTCTCGAGGCATACGCTTTGCATATTACATTGTAATATCTCTTCCGACACGGCGTGGTGTCGCATCGCGAGGAACGTTGGACGTTCCAAGGGAAGGAAAGAAAAAAGCCGCGGCGAAGATCGAATTTCTGCCAGGAGATCGTCGTCTCGACGGCGACGCGACAATATTTTACCCCTTATCCGTGGCAAAGCGACAGAAGCGAATCGGCCGTGACTTTATTATCGTCGCGTGGGTGTACCTTGGTCATCCTGACAACTATTTGCGTGCACGCGAACAAATACAGCGTGGCTTCCACGGCTTCTAGAGGATTCGATTCCAATAGTTATAACGACACCCGAATCGCCCGATCTTGATCTAATAATCGTTTCACGGAAATGAAGACTCGGTAGGTGTTACATTCGTTTGGTCAGCTTGGTTTCATCCGAGTTTACTGGAAATGAGCTCGGTACTATCAGATTTCCGACGGAAAAATCCTCCGAATAGAATATCTTATTGAATGATAGATTTGTTGAAATGTTACGATAAATTTCTCTTGTATTTCATACAATCGTGCAATGAACATACATATCTACGTACATTACATTAATGTTCAGACACAGCACTGTATTTATTGCTTCGTATAAAAAGGGGTGATTTAAGTAGCTCGTTTTACGAAAATATTATCTATTTATTATAGCTTAGAAATACGTAAACAACTTCTTTCTAACAATAAGATTTAATTATACGGTAGATTTTTCAAGCATTGTCGTATTTTCATGTCACGCTAATATTTCGATACTTGTTTACGTTCTACGATCTAGCAATGCTTAGAAACCGTTCGAGCTATGAAATACATTTATTTTATATGATTATCTTATATATAATAAAGGCCAGAAAAAATGAATACCGATGGTTTTATGATACACCAAGAAATTTAACAAGCTACGAAAAGGAAAGAGTACTAACTTTGATAGAAAACAACTTATAATTTATCGTAGAGAAAGGATAAAAGTTATCGTGAAATTGCACATTTATTAGCATTAGTTGTCGTAGATATTATTGGAAGCTATAAGGAAGACCTCGCAGAATTTAAGAAACAAAGTAGACAACCCCTTTGTTAAAGATCCACTGTGTCATTATACATTATTATTAGGAAGAAATCGTTTACGCATTTTTAAGCTATAATAAATGGTTCATATTTTCGTAAAATGAGCTACAAAGATATTTACATAAATCCCCTCTTGTACAAATCAACGAATACAGAGACAGTACTGTATTCGAATATTAACCTAACTGTAAGTAAAAGTATGATCCGACTGACTACATTTTTCTCAATTTTTCAATTTTATTGGCCAAAAATATAATTATTGTTCAATTGAAAAAGAAGCATAATTCTCTTCCATGAGACTATTTGTCGATAGAAGGTCGTATAGACAATCATAAATTCCAATGTGAACTTTAAAGAGTAACGTTTGGAATGTTGTCACTTTTTTTCTGCCCTTTACGACAGTTTATGGAATTGAACGATGTTCAAGTTTCGTTTCATCGCTGAAACTTGGAATGAATATATCAATAGCCATATCTTATATCTCATATTTTTATTTAGACCTCTTCGTATTTTTTGTAGCTGATATCTTCATAACTAGAGGAAAATGAATTATATCGGTAAAATTTGAAAGCAATCTGAGAATGTATATAGAAATTACAAGATATTTCTTGCAAACATATATTTAGTAAAAAATTAGTACGCAGGATGAATAGGCATTTTATTACATTAGATAATTGATTGTCTAAATACCTTTCTAATGTCTGCGAAATACACACGTACATACTTGTACTAAATATCTCGTAATTTCTACATTTATTTCGAGATTTCTTTCAAACTGTATCGATATAACAGCGATAGTGAAATCTCGTAACAATGCCAGTAAAATTTCAAAATAGTTCGTATAACACACGTAACATATTCATAAAAGGAGTCTACAAGTGTTCGAATACTTCCGCTAGCCTATGTATCTACATTTTGATTGCCCCCTCATAACCATAACTTTTTCCACGACAAAAATCCGCACAACCAATGTAAAATAATAAGTATACTACTCCCGATTCTTTGTCGAATCTCCTGAAAAGGTGACCGTAAGCAGTACGACTCCGTAGGGTGCGTATATCTGCCAGAGGCACTGCAAGAAACAAAATACAATCGAAGAAAAAAAAAAGATGAAGCGAAAGAGAAGTAAACCGAAGAAGGAAGAATTTGACGAGGTTGGCGCGCTAAACAAAGTACCAAAGTTATTGTTGCGTTTTCCCTTTCGTAAATTCGCGGCAGCTTGGGTCGGTCGCATGGCAGCAGGACGATTTACAAAGCTGGACGCGTGCCTTTTCGTGCGGAGCAGCCGACCGTGGATTCGGTCGCAGCCCATTGGGTAGAGTGGAACGACGGTGCCCACGCAATGGGCATCCATCAAGGGTCCCAAACGGGCAAAGGACTTTGTCGAGTAATGGCGACTCTACAAAAAGTTTCGAGCACGCGCGGGGCAAGGGGGAAACACGCGCGGACAACGAGACCAAGAGCGAACGAACTGTCGCGTCGCATCGTATCGAAGAAAGAGCAAAGGAGAGGGAGGTACGGGCTCTGGGACGATTCTTAAGGGCCTCATAAAACCGGCAAAGTGCCACGCCGCCACCCACGTGCCTTCTCGAGAAGCGAGAAAATACGTCCAAGCTACGGTGCGACGAGACGAAGCAGCTGGTGCATCGAGCGTGCCGGTCTATTTGACTTTTTTTAATTTCGACGATATACCGACGGACGTACCACTGGCTGTCAGTGTGGAGAGGAAGATTGCACAGCGGGACGTACGACCAAGAGGGATGAACGCCGAGTAACGAGCGCTTTTCGACGCGAGAACAGCGAAATTAGCGGGTATCGCTGTGCTGAGGGAGATCGGCCAGTGTTTGGTCGAGTGATTGAATATGCTGAAGTCGGGTAAGTTTGGAAATTTAATATGCATGCTTCTTGTAGTTCTAGAAGGCGTGTATGCAGAATCACGGAAGCGTTCCTACCTTTTTAATTATTGATTCGGTAGGTGGCGAATGTTTGATGTATCAAATTGGTAGTTTCAAACAGAGTTTTGTACTCGCTGCAGGATATTTTATACAATAAACAAATACGAGAGAAGAGGTTCAGAATGGTGAAGCTTATCGTGAATTCGAAACGAAATTTTAATGTACGTATAACAAGGAAAAACATTTTGATTTATCCAACCCTTTATTAAATCCACTGGAAAAGAGAAACATCTTGGTTTATTCTATTGATTCAAAATGATATTTGTAATTCATCATGATAATTAAAGAATGTATCCGACGAGAGTCATTCCAAGCCGTCATAAATAATAGAGAGTTTCTCAAAGAGCAGTATAGGAGTGGATAAGCTCGTAATTTGCTAATAAATAATAATAATAATAAATAAATAAACATAAATAATAAAATAACATAAATGATAAAAATAAGTAAATAAACATAATTCGATAAAATATCATACATTCCTGTAATAAAGATTTTTCTAATTTATTCAAAGAACGTTTCATTCTTACAAATCATTTTCTACAAAAAGTAAAAATCATTTAATAAAGCTATCTAAATTTATTAAAATCTGAATCGATATCGTTTCTACTTTCTTTAGTGAACTTCCCTTAAATGAGATTATAAAGAAATACTTAAAACATCGTGGATAAATTCGACAGCCATTGGAAACTCTTCGTTTTTCAGCAAAACGGCGGTTCGGTTACCTCAGCCTCGAGCAACTTATTGTTTGGTATTTCTATTTATCGCATGGCGTAGACCGTCTGAACGAGCTGGCCATTCATCATCCATCTCTTTCAGATCCTCGAGAAATTCGCAAAAAGCATTGAGGTGCGTCAAATTTTCAGAAAATAGTGAATGAATTGCCACTATAAAGTCGGTCAAGGAGTCCCTTGCAAAGGTTCATTGATGGCGATATCTCGCATCTTGAAAGAATTTCGCATTTTTCTTCGTCAGTCAGTCAGAACACTACGCTTTATGTTTGGCCGAAAAAAGATGCGCAGTGACGGAAACATGAAACGATTATGCACGATCAGATGCAGATGCAACTTTGGATAAGTTTAAGATGTTTTTGAATGAAAATTAATGACAAGTATGAAAGTGATTAAAAAATACAGGGAAAATAGTAAAATTTGAATTAGAAAATTTTAGAACGTATAATTTCTAAAAACTTGGATAACACAAAAATTTGCAAACTAGAATGTTTAAAAGTTCGATTGTTAATAATTTCAAACTTGGATAATTTAGATGATCCAGATATTTGAAAATTTGAAAATTCCAATATTCGAAACTTTGGAAATTTAGTTATTTAAATATCCGATATATCGGAAATTTCAAAATGCAATAGCATAGAAATTTACAAATTGGTGTACTTAAAAATTCGAATCGTGTATCGAAAAATTCGAAACAAAATAGATTGAAAATTCAACTGATACTATGTAATTCGAAATCTGCATAATTTAAATAAGAACTTGAATCTTTGAAAGTTTGAAAGTTTAAATATGTGATGTCTATTTGGAAAATATGAATATGTATACTTCTCAATATCCTCTATTTACATGTATCATTTTACAATTTCTATCATAAAATACCCATACCTCTTTCTCAAACAATTTTGCTCTAAAATACTACGGAAAATATAAATTTTCTAAACTTTCTATTTAGACCTTTACGATCTTTTCTACGTTTCACTGGAAGATCATGGTTCTGCTATACATGTATTCGTATATACCACTGTCAATAGGTTCTAAAGCATAATATATAAGATTGGCAGAAGTACCTTTAGAGGAGGAAAACTTCACTTCCCAATGGGATATTCAGAGGATGTCAATGAAAACAGCAATAACCTTTGCCCATTTCTGGAAAAGCCGCAAAATAGGAGAAGAAGCAATACTCGAGGTACTAGGCTCGACAATTACTTAGCCAATAAAAGAACGATGGGAGTCGATTCACCTCGAATTATTCTACAATATCCCCGTCATGGGTTGCAACAAGAACGCAGCAACATGGTTGGCTGCAGATGGACCATCCGCCAAAGATAAAGTTTAAGCATCAATGAACTCGAAAACCGTGGGCGAGTCTTATCCTGAATGACTTTCCATTCAGAACTTTTGCTCTATTCTATTCAAAACGATCCTCAACCTTTTCGCGAAATGGAAATCAAAAACATTCGCTGCGACTTTCACTTTGCAACGTGAGTTTCGAACGAATGAAATTCTGAACAATGTTAAATATACGTAACTGAATCGCCTACATATTGAAATAACTTGGCCCGGGTTTGGGAAAATTTATTACTTTTATCTTAGAAATAGTATTAAAAAAGTAATTTTATTTTGCTGGAAACTCAAGTAAGTTATTTTCAAATAATATCTCATTTGAATTGATTGAGTCATTCAAATAAAATAAGAAATTGTGACGATCATGCTTGAATAATTTTTCAAATATATTGACTTTAACTGCGAATGCAGATCACCTTCGTTCTTAATCCTCTAAGCTAAGTCAAAGTTTCGTTTTTCAATTTTTTCGAAAAAAATTTCTATATCTGTTCCAACATGTTTTAAATATTATATCTAACTAAACGATTTATATTTATATTTATATGATAATATAAGGCTTTTTGCGTGTATAAAAAAGAGAACCACTGGGTTTGAAAGACGCAAAGGCAGAACCAAGAAGCATAATGTCTTTTATAGCGGAAAGCAATTTGAAAGTGCGACAATGGGAGGAACCGGAACGCCTTCTCGACTTCACTGAAATTCGAGTGCACTCAACTTGGAGTTTCGTGACAATGCAAAGGGTATATGACCGTGCTAAAATCGTCGTTTGCTATACATGTCGCAGTCGACATACAATGCTTCCAAGTACAATGTATTTGAATTGAAACCGTCCAATAAAAACCGACAGAAATTGCGGTACAGAAAAAACGTAACATCCGTCGTCAACTTCCATCCCAACTATAAATTTTTGTAAATTTTCATAAAAAGAATAAAAAAATTATTCAATGCAATTTATTACAAATTCTACAATCAACCAGAATATATAAAAATGAAATATTAAATTTTCAAACTGACTGGAAGTGTAAAATATTTGACCACATTCGACTACTTTCCAAGGATAGACAGAAACGTTCAAAGAAAGAAAGAAAGAAAGAGAGAGAGAAAGAGAGAGAACAAAAGAAAGAACGAAAGAAGTTGGGTACAGAAAACAATGGTTCGATTTTTGCGAGAGCGGTAAAAAAGGAGGAGGAATAAAAAATTTCTATTCTTTCTACTCCCCTAAGCGAAGATGTTTGGCATATTTGTCACATTCGAGTAATTCCACGGTGGTGTGCACCTGCCTCGGCACGAACCGGCAACAAGACACCATGAGGATTCATGGTGAACGTAGAGAATAGTAGGTAGCCGGCCATGTTTGTTCTTATTTGTTTGTTTCGGCCTCGTATCTTCGGGCCTAATCGCTCGGAACCAAAAACTCGGCGAATCTCGCTGGAATTTTTGGGGCAGAAGTGAATCCTGATAAAAATCGTCCCGACGTGTTTAGCTGACTCTCTCTCTCGCGTCACTTTTGTCCACGTGGAGAAACGAAACTGGTAAAACCACTCGTCGTGAGACAATTTCTCGCGATGTAATCATCCGTGGAAAGCACTCGAAAAATATAAGAGAATAATGGCTGGATACCAACACTTTTTAACCGCCTTTAGCCTTATAGTTCATTTAACAAAAATTACGAAATATTAGGCTATTTAGAAAATTCGTAGGGACATGTAGCTTTTTTATGGAATTAGTATTTGTCGAACTACAATACCCGTATAATTCATTGAACATCGTAAGCAAAACATTTATCGTTGTTTATCTTATAATCATTTTTTCGAAAAACTTTTCTTTTTTAGTCATGAATTCATTGGTATAGTTTTCAAAAGCACTTAATTTGACGAGATTAAAAGATTTTGTGAAAACCAAAGTAAATGGGGTTTTTACTAAATAAATGAGACGTCCACCTAAGAGCAAATAGAACAAAACATTCCAACCAAGGTTCAACGTTTCTTTGTCTAACTTTATTTAGGCAAAATAAATCCTTCTATCCTTTCATTTCAGACTTTTCACATTATCATCTCGTATATAAGACGTCATCTAAATCTCAAATTAATTCAGCTCAAATTCAAATACTCTTTTTAATCAAAGAATAAGTTTTAACCAATCTATAATTACGAATTTACCCATTCTTCCATGTCAAACTTCGCAGATACATAAAATACCACCTAAACAAACTCGGTTCGCCTCAAATTCCTCTGATCAATTTCAAATTCTTTTCCAATCCTAATCCACCTGCAAAAAATATCCCTGACTCCACGATATTTATCACAATTTATCCTTCAACGATCCTCGAGAAGAACTCTTTCCTCGATTTCTTTCTCACGCGATCATGCGGCGTCGGTTGCCCGCTCGTCGCGTCAGCAAGAAGAATGCGCAGACTCGCCGTTTAAGGACACCGATTAGTCTCGTTGTCCTAATCGGTCGTGACGCGCGCGCGTAAAATAATCGCCGTCTGACGAATGCGCGGAATCCTCCGCCGCGCCGCGTCATCCATGATTATCCGGCGTGCCACGGTTTTATCGCGACAAACGCGAGTTTCTCCTTCGGTCAACGAACGAGTCACCCGGTACTATGGAGCCTAAATCTCTGGCAACGAGCGAAGCAAATTATTCGGAATTCTCTGACCGAAGATGCCTGCCAAGATATACGTCGTGGCCGTTTCGCTGGCCTGTCTCCGTGGTCAATCCGATAAATGCATTTACGGTTGTATTGTGCGATAACATACTACGCATACTACATGCGGCTCTGACTCTGGGAAAAAGAGCTCGTGATTCAACCATCGAAGCACCAGAGGCAAGATGAAAGCTTTCGACGACGCGACGTTTATACTTTATGGCCTTTTCGAATATACGGTATGGGACACAATTATAAATTATAAGACGCTTTGCATTTACGTATGTTTCGTATATAGTGTATAATCGCTTCATTGCTGAAACCGTACTAACATATTGTGTTAATTATAACATGTTATGTGTGATTAGTTAAAATTAGGTAAAGCGTTGCTTGTATTACTTAGAATGTTACTTTGTGAGGTAAACGATCGTAAACATTTCTTCTATGCTATTTTTCATACCAATCTACCAAGCTAAAGTAGAGACAAAATTGATATGATTGTAACACACTGTTATATTTTGTGAATTACGCCATAACCGCCGTGTCGGAGGTCGTAACGAGTCTCCTCTTTTTCTTCTGCCCTCGATTATCGAACGATACAAACTTATAACTATAAAGTATGAAATACATAGACTGCCGATCATATTTTATCATTATTTTTTTTTATTTATTTTGTTTTTAAAATTTATTATTTGCACAATTACACATTTATTTTTATCATATTTATCATTATTTTATTGAATGATCTACGATCGATTTTATCCTATTAAGATAAGGGCCACATCATTTCACAGATTAGGTTCCGTGTTTTCATAAAGTTACATTGTTGTAAAAGACATCTTTGTAAAAGAAAGACACTTTTGGAACAACTTTAATATTAATAAAACTAAAACCATTAAGACATTGGCTATTTAGGACAAACTGTATTTTCATTGCTTTTATTTTCCAAGTATTTTGTTTTGAATTTGTTACTTCATTCATATTATACGTAATCTTACAACGCAGATTATAATATCAAATCCCGAATGAATTAAAATTTGTTAGAGACTAGATTGAAGACATACGAAACGTTCCTTTTTACCTGCTAAATTACAACACAATCTCCAATATTTATCCTTAAAGTGCACAACTTCATCCATCGATTACAAATCTTTCCTCAGCCCTCCTCTAATCCAAAACCAATCAACATCTTATTCCCTGTAAACCCGCTCCTTCCGCGTCTAATTTAACGCATCACAATTTATCCCACATTGATTACTCACGGAGAGCAAGAATTTCATCCTTTCTAAATCAAAAGCGATCAGTCCACCTCCCACGGGGTTCTCTTTGGCTCAGGATGGAAGCACGAGAGAGCAAAATAAAAACGAGCGGGTTTCCTGTGAGCCGTGTTCGATCTTGTCTACCCCCGGTAGGTCCTTAATGACTTGTACAAATGAAGTTTCGGTAAAAAGGAAGACGAACTGTTCTGGCGCCCACGGTGCAAACGGCAGCCACTTATCACGGCCATGATGGAGGCCTCGGGAGGGAGTCAGGAATGGGAAGAGGACTGAAATTCAACATCGTTTCCATCGACGAGACTCCATTTCACGGTATAACGCAACGTGCATCCACGCCAAGATAAAAGCCTCCAACTGGCTAACGAGATATAGCGTTCGTTTATTTTCCCATTTAGACCGTCCAATGGTATATAGGTAACCTGTCGGTATTGATACGGAAACGATTCGACGGACTCTTGATGAAGACCTTAACGCCAAAGAGAAGCTACGTCTTTCAGAGTCAATCAGCTGTTTCCAAAGGAGCGGTACTGCCACGTCGTGTGCTTTAGAAGCTGATAAGTGGGAATGGATATTCTTGCGCGGCTATGATCTTTGTTCGGCTGCAAATTTTGATTCTTTTATTCATTTCGAGAATGGATAATGATTACTGAAGATTATGAAATAACAGTATCGTAATTTCACACTCTATAAACATCACAAAAATGTAATCTATTAAAGTCATACAAGTTACGAAAGTAATGGAAGAGGCTACAATATTTGAGATATTGAATTCTTGCTTGCACGTGAAATATTAAATAATAAAGAATAGAAAAGAAAGAAAAGACAGATCCCAATTTTATAAAAGACACTCTTTGTGAAGAGACAACAGACAATTTCCAAAAATATCGCATATTATGAAATAATCAGAAAGAGACCCGAATCGAAAAATAAAGAGATAAAAGAGTGCGTGAAGCAACGAGTTAAACGAAAGTTCGATCGAAACAAAAATGGCCAAAGATCGTTACACGTTATTAAAGCTGGATGAGAAAGTTTTCGAATTCCTAGAAAGAATATTAGGAATAAAGAAGATGGATTTTCGCTGGAAAGCATAAGAATCGAGGGAGGCTGACGTGTGTCTACAAAAGCGAAACATCTTCATAAACTTCAATCTCTTCTTCCGAAGTCGATCGGTTTGCCGAAAAACTCAGAATCTCCGTGTGCGCGTTAATCCAATACTAGTTTTTATCAAGGGCCAGGTTTCAACGACGCGGACGTTCGCTCATTGTAAATCGATAGGTTGCTACTCGATGAGTCCACGGCTTCGCGCAAAAACCAATTCTGGCTCCTTTCGTCGAGCAAGCAGACCGCCGAACGAAGAAATATTTCCCAGGCTCCTCTGATATTACGGAATTCGCCGGGACAACATCATTCGTGCAGCTGCATCGTATCTTGGAATGGAAGTCGAGAACAAATTTCGTCTCGTACGCGCCTAGCGATGGGATCAAGTTCCATTTGCTCGCGTGATAGAAAATATTATTACGATACATATGAGATTCATTTGGTATATCTAGACTGTGAGTTCTTATGTATTTATGGAAGATTCGAAGATGTAAAGATACACGAAATGTACAAGATATCATAACATCGAACTACACAAAAATATATAAAATATGAAAGATATATATATAGTACTCGTTATAGTATTTAATAGATGAATAATTACGTCCCTAAAAATATGGATTTGCATAAATAATCTAATAATATTTGTATGAATATCCGCATTAATATCCTAATTATATCATTATTCATGGATAATGCTTCTAATAGATTCCTCAAGGCATTTTCTTACGGAAATCTATATATTTACTTGAGATAATAATCCTGTTTCTTGTTCGTATATTTAGTTAATTGAAACAGGTACGATTACGAATTACGAACTATGATTGAAGTTGGAATATCGAAGAATTTTGAAAGAAAAGGAAAAGAATTTGAATGTCAAGATTTTCGAATCACCAAACTTCTTAAGTAATGAAGCAAGTAATAAAATATTTCATGTAATCTCACAATTTGCAAGATGAAGAACAAATATTAAAAACGAATTCAGCGCAGCGAATTTTCCCCATTATCAAATCAATTCTCGAATTATACAAAATGCGTTAAACTTTGATTCCACTCACGATACACTCGATTCCATCGCTTCAGTGAACCTACGTGATTTTTTTCAATCGTTCCTTAGATATTTCGTCAGCTTATCGACCGTCACTGAACGATGCAACGACAAAGTCCAGATTGTTATTGTTAACGACCACAGCCGATCTCTCTGTCGCGGTTTTTATTTATACGAACCCTGAAAAATTTAAGTCGATTCTTCTCTGCCTCTCGCTTCCGTTTCTTCTGGTTAAAAACGACATTCAGTCGCGATCGCGTTAAACGACGATATAATGTAGCTGGAGCTTGAAAGAACGGGGGGAGTTCCGATCCAGAACCGCAAGCGAGCAATTCGTATACAAATGCGATATTTAAGTGGCGACACTTCATAACAAGGCGATTCGAAAACTGGTCCGGAAGCGAGCTCCCCTATCTCATTTCGCCCCAGAGTGACGCACAGACTGACAACTAGGGGGACTTGCTGTTTTCGTTTCTTTTCTCCTCTTTCCTTCATTGTGTTACCACTAACAGCAAGTGTAACGGATTCGATGTACGCTGCACTCGAGGGGTTCAACTATTATATCTTGTGAAATATACTCTCATTGTCCCTCTGTCAACGGGGGCAAATCAACGATCTCGAGCTGTCTGTAGATATTTTAAGTATTTTGCTTCTGCTTTATTGCATTATGTCCGATGGTCGATTGTTCGAGTGAGTCGATCATATGTGATCATACACTACATACCACTAAAAGTATATGCACATTTGCTTTTTTTAATGCAATATAATTTAGTTACAAAAGCAGTGACAGAAAGACTCAAGATGACTTTATTCTTTATTAGAGCTGATATTATTTTTGAGAAGTAATGTGCAATAGAGGAAATGCAACAAGGGAACTGGCATCTGTAAATGTCAAATATTATGATGCAGTTTTGTCATTTAAGGAGTTACCTTTAGCTAGTTTAAAATAGAGGAGGTTCTTTCGAACTGATAGAAGGATTGTCCTGAGTAATCCTGAAAATAGTATTTCAAATATGTTAACACCTGGGTGAGTCACATGTTTAATTTTAATATACCATTGGTAAGCAATTAAAATAAATAATTACTATTTCATATGATATAGATATTGTGTCTATCCATAAGGAGATAGTGAGAAATCAGAAAATCATTGCAGAAATAGGACCTAGGCAGAAATTTGTTTCAGCTAATAAATATCATAACGTGTATTTTGGATATTTTATACATTTCTGTGAATTATGTGCATTCTATGCATTTTTGCACATCTACATATCTCACAATTGCACAAAAATCCGCACTATAATCATTTGCTATTAATTCATATATTTTACCATTTATATTATATATTTTATTTTATATATCATATTATATATTATATATTTTACATTTATACTATATATTTTATCACTTATTTTATATTTATATTTATATTTATATAATATTTATGCATCGTTAATATAAATCGAACAAACTGTCCACGTACTTTTATGAGCGACACTGTATTAAAACAAGACACGAAGGTATAAAGATACTAAGACACAATTGTTAGATGCACGTTATTTTTCTCACAGACTTCAAGATATTGTTTAGTAATACCTAATCATTATTATCTTTGTTTGCGTATAACAAAATCATTCTTGAAGAGCATAAATAAAAGACAAAGAATAAATACTTAAATATACGTTTCTGTAGGGTACTTCCAAGTTGTCTCCTAAAAGGGGAAGTAAGAGCTGGATATTAAAATATTCAAATAAAATGATAAGGCTCTGTTTCAAACGAGGCACATATTTTGCTCGGTGCTCCCAACTTCCAACACGTTTCGTCACGAAGTGAGAATTGTCACGTGCTCCGTGAAAGAAGATTACCCCACTCGAAGAACGAGTTTCATCCAGGTAATTTCACGTTTGATAAATGACTCATATATTCAAATAATTTCAACCCCAATTGAACCAGCTGGCTCCTGTTTACCGTCATCCTTTTTTATCTTTTTTCGGCAAGTGTAACGGACGCGAATACATTGACCACATTTCCTTCCATTAAAAGTGTCACGCACATGTACTGGTAAAAACTTTGTTTTCATCGTAAATTCGTGCTCTTCGTGCTTTTCATACTCTTCGCGCTTTCGAACATTAATAGCGGAAATGTAGAATGATATACAGAAACATCTTGGATTAAGTATTAATCCTGTTTCATTGGAGTTTCATATAGCAAATAATTCGTCATTATAGAGTTCGAAAAGGAATATTTTAGAATTTGAAAAATGCATAACTGCAATACTGAAAAAATATATTGAAGATATTGAAGATAATGAAGAAATTATCTCTTAGGTTGTAAGATGTAACATGAAATATACGTTTTTTAACATTAGTTTTGCAAATCCTTTTTCCTGTAGTTAATATTAAAAGAATGTTTATTTTTCTAGAAATCTTACGTATCATTTTAAAGTCTCACATTAGAATTTTCTCTGTTTTATATGTGATTTTCATCGTGTAACATTTACGTATATGAAAGATTAATCGTCAGAGCTAGTACATTTCATATGATATCTACAATCTAACTACATACATATCTACGATTTTAATCTTAAACCCAAACTTCAGAATTCTACGCAAATAAAATTATTCGAAACTTTATCGTAAAATTCGGAGCATTCTTGAAATGTTACACAAAAATTACTTTGTATTTCTGCGCTTTTCCAAGCTTTTCAGATGTCTCGTATAACTAAAAGGGTAACTAGCCAGTCAAATTACGAAACAAAAGCACGCACGTTCGTTAAACAAATAAACCTATCCGGTATATTAATTGCGATAGCGAAACTCATTCTGTTGGGGACACGTTCCCTTCCTTTACGGCGAAACGCTGAAAAATGACCTTGCGACGTCGGCGTCATTAAGCTTCATTTACAATCCACACCTCATTATAATACAGCGGTGTGGTTGGACTGGAAGGAATACCCCTTGAGATTAGTTCGGAAAAAGCAGCTAACGACTGGCGGCGTCGACGACACCGAGAAAAAATTGCTTTTGCAGCCAGCAGCGGCGAAAGGAGCGGAGAGATGCGTGCTGTCGCTCCAGCCTGAGCAATCTCTCATGATTTCGTTGGTTTTTGCTCATCAATTCAAACCACACCGCTCCTTTTCCAACCCCCCTACCATGCCTTTCCGACGATAGTCGCCAACTACGCTCACCAACATTCGAAACACGCTTTTTGCACGCCACATCTATTGTTGCGTCCTATTTGTGACCGATACGTAACGTTGCCTAAAGCTACTTGAATTACGAACAACTTACACTTTGATTATACAGGCTGTATCCACGAAGCGATGGAAAGAGAGAGGCGATTCCATAAGAAAAAATAACTCTAGGATATGGGTGAAATAACATTTTTTCATGGGAATACGCTTCGCTTCCGGGAAAATCGAATTTAAAAATTTGTTTGACTAATTACCGACCGATTGCTGGTTTATACTACATGAAATAAATAAGCCCTAGGAAATAAGCCCTAAAATACGGAACATAATATTTCCGTTTAAGGCTTCATTTTTAAGAAGATAGAGTTTGGGTGTATTATTTATAGCGACTACAAAACGTATTTGAAAACCATAATATTTATTATGGCATTTAGATTAATCATGTCCAAGTATATTAAATTTATCGTGTATCGTTTGGTATTACTCTCATGACATTACAAAAATTTAATATTTGGTTATTTATTAGATTAATATCAGGTTAATCCAGTGTTAGTAAAATCTGATAAAAGGCGCTTCATTAGAAGATAAGGGAGTATGCCAATACCTTTTGTAGCCGTTATAGTTAAAAATTACTACATCTAATATTGTGTACTATGATCTAGCATACGCGTACTTGATTCTTCAAATTTCATTTTCTCCAAAACAAAGCGTTCTAGTCAAGTTCAAATACAACTACTCGTACTAAGATTATATACTTGACAAATTTTCAAATTCGATTTTTTTGAAAACGAAGCGTTATATAAAAATATGGTACTTTATATTTTCGATTTGTTTTACCATCCATAATTAATGGAACTCTTTCTTGTATAATCATCAGACTATCGTTATTTAAAAATTCTAATGAAAATTTTCATTAACTAAATTAAATTCAATATTCTAAATGATTTGATATCGATTATATTATCCAAAACTGATCGAATAAATCAATGCAAAGTAGCTGAGAAATATAATTAATGAAAAATTAAAATCTAATAAGGCTAATGTAGCGATCTAAATGTTAGAAAATTAGTATTTAAACTTGTACCTACACCTAGATTGAATAAATATCTATCACTTTCTTCAATTTATAAATGAAATATCAACGTGGCGAAAAACAAAAATTTTTTGTCAATTCAAATCTCAATTCTCTCGTTAAATTCGACAACCTTTGATTTTGTAAACACCTGATGGCACAAACCTTTAGTTTTTCAATGGTAGAAAACTACGCATGACGCAATGAGAGTGCGTTACGTAACAAGAAACGCACAGCAACCCTTCCAAGAGTTCAGGTGGCTGAAAACGATTGTCGAAAGGGCATTCACATTACACCCCGAACGGACGATATTCAAGGATATTCATAAGTCTTTCTGGACATGTGTCCTTTCTCACAACACCGTGAAGCGATCACTCTGTATTCTGATTTCTTATTCAGATACGCTGTTGCCCCTTGGTACACCGGTTATGGCCCCCCGTTGATTCGAATAAACCCGTTTAATTGAGATCATCCTTACGTGTCAAACAGCCGATCTTCGGTCGAATTGAAAGCCGAAAAGGGGTGGAACAGGAGAAAAATGGTCGCAGAGATTAAGGGTGAAATCTAGAAAGATTTCATCTAAAAATTATGTAGAAATTCATTATTACACCAACATATATAAAAGCAAATTTCAAAATAGCTAATACGGTGAAATCGGTGTGAAAAATTCCTACAGAAGTACCACGTTTAACATTTTTAAATGAATGAACCTCCTAAAATTTTATTTTGGAAAATAATCAAAAAATTGTTTCTATAGTCTTTGTACTTTGTGTTAGTATAAATTCCTGAGAATACTCTATAAAAAGATTGATACTTTGAAAATTGGTAATTTCTATAAATTTTAAATATTTAAACAGCACAGAAATATCGATACGTTCACATTATGTTTCCGCATATCTTTCCGCATTATCTTTTCACGGATTTCGATAAAACAGTAAAATTAGGTTAAATTAAATTTCGATGAACAGAGCCTGTAAGATATAATAAAAAAGAATCGCGCTCAATTAGTCCAAAGGCTAATGTTTTACTTTGGTTTCCGTATACATATTATGTTGCATCGACGATAGCATAAAGCGAATCTATTATTCGTCGAATTTATTCGCAAGATCGTGATTATTCCTATCGATCTTCGTCCTTCCACGAGGCTGACGCGCTACTCTCGCAAATCCAGTCCGAAATAAACATATCGGAAGGTAAGAACGGCATGTCACGTAGGAACGTATCATTCTTAAACGACGTCATGAAAGAGCAAGCGAAATTGAAGATGTCAGCCACGTCTAGACGCTGTCTCGTCAAGCTACCCGTGTCGACCCTTTATCCAATTGCCAATAATAAGTGTCCTTGCCGATGTCAACGACGGAAATGCATATTATCCTACAACAAACGCTTATACGTTTAACGCACGTATAAAGCCGCGAAATTTCCCGATTAACGTTTCGGCTGATTTCAACGGAAAATAATAATTTGATTGAAAATTATTTTCCGAAAGATAAGACATCTTTCTTTAGTCTTTACAATTTATTAGATCTTTCTGATATACTGAATTATAGCGAATATATTTTATTCAGATATTTTCGTCATATCTATTAAAAATTGCGACGAAAAATCTCCGAATTTATCTGACTGATGAAAAATGATCAAAATTTTGATCAACCAATAGTAAATGGGGCGTACTTTAGTTTACTATATACATCTCCAAAAATTCTTTAATTTTATAATCTATTATATATTGTAATATCATTATAAAATACGTAAGATGTAATTACCTATATTTCTAATGACCATCAAACGGATAACGAATGCCTGTTTTATGCAAAATCGTATTTCCGAAACTTCCAATGCGACCATAATTTTTTCATGATCGTCGTATAGGTACCATTACGAGAATTCCGGAGCTCGTTTAGGGTCAATAAAGTCACTGAAGGTTCCAGAATCGTAATTAAACGTCGTTCTGACTGGTGCGTCATCCCTTTACTGTCCAGCTCTGTGCATTGCCATAACGGTTTATGGTTCTTCATACGACTTTATGCGAGTCAACGTGCTCTCACATAATCCTAACTATTATTAACACACGTATGACAGACGTGTTAGAGTCGGATATGGGGTTCGAGAATAAAATGTCCTGTGCAAGCTATCAGGAAGCGTAAAGTGTTTATCCATGACCAGTATGACGGCTGACATAGGAGCCTAATATGGAATAGAACATGGCACGTTCAACAGCCAGGTTTCCGTAAAAAGTGGCCATCCTCGTAGACTCAATAGCAGGCCCCATGAGGATCATTTTTCTGGAATGATTTCCGTAGCAGAAAACATGTCGACTAATACAATAAAACTATGAAATGAAAAAGAATGGAATTATACCTTTGTTAATTCACATACAATCGGAAACTTCAAATAACAAGAATAATTTAGTTATGCCATGAGAATTAACTTATGTATAAATTACAAAGTTACCTCTTTGTTATATGCAATTAAATTGTTTCAATTTTTTTTCTTTTTTGGAACAATATTTATATGCTTATTTTAAAGAATATTCTAAGCATATTTAATTCAGAGTTTTATTTAAAAAATTTTTATTTTTTTACGATTTTAAGTTTATCATAAGTCTTCGTGTCTCGATATCACTTTCAAGAAGTAAGAATGTTTTTAATATTTGAGGAAAAATTTTAACATAAAGTTGGAACGAGATATCATGATCTTTTCATATGTTCTCCAAATTTAAAAATCTTTTTAACGATAGAAAACAGGATTGAGTAAAAAATGATCCGAATGATGTCATAGTAGGTTAATGAAACGTTCAAGTCACAAAATACTAAAATCAATTTTTCCCAGTACTCTTATATCCTAGGAAAAATTGTGGCATAAAGTTGAAACAAAAAATCAAGATTATTTTATATTTTCTCCAAACTTAAGAACCTTTTTAACGATAGAAGAAAACGTGCTGGTATTCATTTATTATTGTAAATGATTTGAAGAATATAGTATAGTTAACGGAACCTTCGAGTTGCAAAATATTAGTACCAATTTCCTTCAACACGAATCTTCGAACGAAGAAAACATCGCCATATAAACCGTTCATTTTTCCTTTCACCCTAAAAAACCAAGCCATATATCTGCATTATCAAACTATAGATTATTATGCAAATTTTTATGGACACGACTAAAAATGGAACTTAAACGGAGGAGAATCATATTACTTATTAAAAATTACGAATACTTTTGCATGTTTCCTCTATTTTTGTATATTACAGGCATTCGGTCCAGTTTTGTATCATTGAATTCCACATAAATGCATAAAAATCGGTAATCTAATTATTATAATAGCGACCCACGTGTATATCTCGAGGGGAAAAGGGGAAATTGTAGGAGACACCTCTTGGATCGAATTACCCTCCAAAGACGTAGGCACCTGTCGTGATTTACAGTCACCAAATTATGGTTACACGATCGGCAATGATACAGATCGAATCCGCGCTCAGCGTCATTATCCGCCATGGTCGGAACCGCGAGATATACGATCAGCCGCGAACTGGAGCACGGATCGCAGACACAAATGTGTATCGCACAGCGAGTAACAGGAGAATTTGACAAACTCCCGCTGAAAAATAAGGGGCCTTGTGTCATGCTTCATCTCGTGTGAGCACATTCACTATTATTATTTGTTGAGCCGCGTGTTGGCTCGATGTCTCGAGCTGCTGGCTTGATTTATTACATGGTTGCTGATGCGGATGTGCTTGCTCCGAGTGTGAACTTGATTAAGAATTGCGAGAGATCTTATGAATATGGATACATCTTTTCTTGAATAGAGGCTTTTGAAATGTTTCATTGATTTTTGGTATTTGATTAGACGTATTGATGGTAGGTAAGCAACCTAATGATTAGAAGTATTAGAAATGTTTGTCCAATTAACAATGACTTGGTTTTATTAACCCTTAATTTAGATTAAATTTAGATCAAAGTATTAAAATGACGATGTATCGCGACAATTGAATATTTGGATTCTTAGCATAGAGAATTTCTACGTTTATATTGTTTGTGTTGTGTAGAACATTTTGAAAATTCATTAGCACTGTGATGACATAATACTACTGTCCTGATCATATTGATCACGCTTGAAGTCAATTTGAAAATGCATGTAGAACTTATAACACATAAAGAGTTAGTATAGAGCCGTTTTAAACATACATATAACAAGTATTAAATATGGTTATACTGAATACTGCGATACCTAATTTTAAACTTTTTACACGATTTAATCATGATAGTCGAGTCGGATAACAGCGCTAATGAAATTTCAAATTGTTTCGTATAACATGCGTAATAAATTCGTAAAGTGCCTACAGAATACTTTTATGAATCTGTGTATATTTCGTATATTTATCTAAGTTTAATATGTAGGTCATATAGTAATTGTATATTAGATTTTAAGATAGAGAAAACACAATTGTTCGTCATAACTATTGTAGGTTTTACAAGTTCAGCAGTGGGAGAGTTGATAATATTAAATGTTACAAATATAACAGAATATGTATTCCATAAGAATAGAATACACGATGCACACAGTGTAGCAATCAAGTATTAACTAACTTGGAATAACGGCCAATACGAGTCCGCTGACAACGGACCGCGTATCATGCTTACATATCATTTTAACGAAGCGAAAAAACTTAACTATGCGCAGTAATTACTAAACATTTCTTTACAACCAGAAGATTATCATGTATATTTCTTTTAAAAAGGTTGTCGATGAAACAGAAAGTAGAAATAACAGTAAGCAGAAGTAGAAATATTCCATATACAAATGAAATATGAAATTTATTGTATGATCAATTGCTAATAGGCGCATCTTTGAATGCATTTTAATCTTAAATGTGTGTATGCGTGTATATGTACACTTCAATAGAAATATGCTAATAAATCAATATTTTTCACAAATTATTCAAAATGTTTCAAAATATCTTCATTTTTTAAATCTGTTTAAACCACATATCAAAATTCTCGAGTAATAAAACACTCAATTAATAAATAAAACATTCTACTTCAACTAATCACAATATTGAACACAATAATGCCATATACATACATACATTCAAGTTCATCAAATCTACCCATTACAAACTTAAAATTACGATTATGCTACGATTTACTAAGAAAAAGTAGGTTTATCCAACAATTAATAACATGTTAACAAACGTACAGTCGCATTAACGAGACTGGATGACCGTATAGCTAAGAGGTAACTTTAGCCGAAAAAGTCACCCCTTCTCGAGTTACGTTCCATTCGGCGATTTATCAATTCTGAGTGCGCGGAAAACCGTGTGATTGCGAGATCTCGCAAGGGATATCCCCTTCCTTGAGCACACAACTACAACAGTCCTATAGCTTTTTCGATGGAGACGTAATGGAAAAATAACGACGCCTTCCTACGCGCGACGCGTAACCGCAGACTTAATAAATAACCCCGGTAACAGGTTGCGCGGGCCGAGCTTGCGCACGCGAGCCGGAATTTAGCATACCGCGTAACAACGTGTAACTCGTGGCCGAAAAGCCAGCGGAATCGAGCCCGCAATCACCTAAACGAGAAACAGGAAGATGAAGAAGAAACGAGACAGGAAAAGGAGCAAAAGAGACGAAAAGAAAAAGAGGGAGAGTCAAAACAGCGGGTAAAAAAGACGAGCAAGGCTAAAACAGAAACAAGAGGAACCGCGTATGTCTCTCCCAAAAACGAGAAAAACCGACGATTTTATCACCGTCGTTCCGACTGGCACGCGGTATACGGATACTGACATTTTTTCAATGATATCTTCTTACTCCTCCCAATTTGTAATGCAAGTCTTAATAAATAAAGTCCTCCGGGCCCGAGGTCCACCTCGCTTGTAAACCGAGAAGATACGCGGACTAAGATTAACAGAAGCAAACAGAGGGGGAAGGGGTTGGAACCGCTTGGTTGCTTGATGGAAGAGAGGGACGCAAGAGCACCGAAAGAGAAGATATCCTGGTTCGAGGCAACAGGGGCCCTTGTGGGACTGAGAGAAAACAAGACGAAGACAAGGACGAGAGCGCAACGAGGCAGAGAGCAGGAAAAGAGAAAGAGAGGGAGAGGGAGAGAGAAGGAGCGAGGAGAACGGCCGCGTAATCTACGTTTCCATCTCGTGGCGCGCGCGTGTCCGTCGAGATTCTCATCCTCGCCGGGACTCCATGGATGGGGCCCCGTGGATGGGGGCCCCGTGAGACAAGGCCACCTGCCGGCTCAGGGAGCCCCATCACCCTTCCCTCACCCTTCCCTCGCCCTTCCCTCGCCCTTCCCTCGCCCTTCCCTCGCCCTTCCCTCGCCCTTCCCTCGCCCTTCCCTCGCCCTTTCCTCGCCCTTCCCTCG
This sequence comes from Bombus waltoni, assembly GCA_014737395.1. Taxonomy (NCBI): domain Eukaryota; kingdom Metazoa; phylum Arthropoda; class Insecta; order Hymenoptera; family Apidae; genus Bombus; species Bombus waltoni. The sequence goes on along the minus strand of JACXII010000041.1, from coordinate 18,662 downwards.
CCCTTCCCTCGCCCTTCCCTCGCCCTGTACCCTCTCTCATCGTTCTCCTTCGTCCTCTACCGCTCGCCAGCGAGAAGAAGCTACGGTGGTGGGGACAGCTCTACGGGGCCTTACATTACAGAATACTGCCGCCTTAACCCCTTCTCAAGCGAACGCAACGCTATACAGCATTCTCGCGTTATGCTTCTCAAGCCCGGTGATCCTCGCGAATGATTACGCGGTACGAATTTCTGTCGGCCCGCCGGGAATCTCCGAGAACGACCCCGTGTTCCGCTAAACAGATTTCGCTTGATGATTCTTCAAAGGAATAGATAATGTGAATTCGATTGCAGGTCGAATGGATTTGAATGATTTGTTTGGAATTGGCGAAGAAAGATCAACACGTTGCTTCAAGTGGAATTTACTATGGAACACTGCTCGAATAGTTAGAAGATCGTTACCTGTGTCACTCTAATTTTTGCACCGGCTACTTGAGTCTTCATGTTTTTTTAACGGTTGTTTCGAAGTCAATTCTTATTAGAATACCTACTATATGAATAACATGTCGATCTATGTAATATTAGCTTTTGCCTGACTTTGTTCGCATAGACTACTAGCATAGAGAACAATATTTAAACAAATGAATGATTATGAATGAAATATCTACATATTTTTTATACTAACAGTTAGGATATTCTTTGTAATAAAAGATATTAAACTATAAGAAGGTTCGATTTCAGAATATACACCACGTAAACAGTAACCATCGTTGTTTGACTTCTACATGAACGCATATTAAATTCAAATGCCAGATAAAAATTCCAAAACTTAGTTTTTTGGACTTCATAGCTAATGAGCTGCTCCTGAATAACTGTTTTATTTCTTTTTATTCAATGTACAGACAATCTTCCTACTGTTTTATTACATGGATAAATGTACATTCCTTTACTCCTGTTTGCTTAGTTAATTTTTTACAGAGATCCTTTAATTAATCCAAGATACTTATACATATTGCTCGGTTGTAACGTACTGTGTACATTTCAAGTGGCGAAGTACGTAATTAGAGATTTTTTAGGATCTCAACAGCATCAAAACTGAATTGTTTCTCTCTATTTCTTTCAGAAATGTATATCTCAATTTTTAACAATTATTGGTTAATTTTTACTAATGCCAATTACATAATCCCAGTATTAAGAATCATCACTTCGTAATTCCAATTTTCCGCATTTCAATCCGACGCGTTTGTCTCTTCGCTCCGAGATTCCTAGTTGCTATTATACAACTAAGAAATCCTCGCGAATAAAGCAGTCTATGAGACACGTTCGGTAGCGCGATTTCACCGAGAAGCCGATCGAAATGGCAGAGCCGGTTGGCGCGATCGGTTCTCCGGCGAGTTACGATCAATTTGCTAATGTCGACGTGTACGGAGAAAGGAGCAGCTGGTCGAGAGAGCCTACCACTCGATACAGTCAGAGACTCCATCGATTATATAGCCCTTGGTAATACTTCGATAATTCGCGTCGGCAATTTCCTGGCACAGGTGATAATCTCCCACAACGATAACCCGCGAGAACGTGACACGGCTCGCAGCCCCTCGCGTAACCGTGTTTCCTCTCGTCTTCTCTTCTCCTCCTTTCACGTGGAACATAGTTCGGAAGATGATCGACTCTCGGTTTCGAAGGCTCGTTGAAAATCAGAAGAGGGGGAGGGGACCCAGAACGTGTAATCGCGGCAAGGGAACCCCCGCTAAGGTGACCCCGGGCACCCAATGCAGTAAATCCCTGTAGTGGTTCGAGAAACGCGAGACCCGTAAATTACATACTTTTCTCATGCAGAAAGGATCGCGTTCAGGTGCAAAGGTCAGCAGAAATAATGACGGCGTGCCCGTGGAGATGATCTATCCAGCAATATCTTATGGCGTAGCTCGCGGTCATCACGTGGCGCTCAACCGGCCAGCTCGCGAGCTTCTTTAAATGAGCTTCCTGTCTTTTCGTGGCTTCGCGCAAGCGTCTCAGCTCTGATTAAAGCGTAGTGGATAGGATAGTAGGTATGTGGTATACATGAGAAATGACGAGATATAAAGCGAACGAACTCGTGAGGAAATTGATTCAGATTGGAATTAGAGTGGTGAGGTTTGTGTCAATTTCTATCATATATATTATTCGTATCTTAATATAACTAATAAAAAGAAACACAAAAGTATGGTTTTAGTTAATATACGGTTATAGCATTAATATTCGGACAAAGTGCTGCGCGAGACATGACATGTATACGTTTGTTTATAATAATTATAATAATAATTAACTGACTGTTATTTAATATATTAAAACAAACATTATATTTAATATGTTAATACGTGTACTTTTTCTAACTAAGAAAGAATAAACTAAACAAATAAATTCAACGAATTCAAAATGATTGAAGTGTATTATTGCAAGTTGATGTATGTACTTCACACTTCACACTCACACGTCTGAATCGCCTGGAAGTCGATACAAGAAGGAGAGCCCTCATTAAAATTTACCGATATAAACTTTTATAAAACTAAACTTTTTTGGTATCTATTTCTACTATGTGCCTACTTATCTTTGTCCTCAACTATATGATATTCATAACTCTCCACTATGACCATCAAAAATATCGGAGTACATATGTGCATAGATCTTGAGGATCGTCCATATAACTGCAGCCTTGAATGGGTTACGCCTTTCCCATTAGCTACAAAGTGTTAAACCCTCTCGCCTCGAAGTGATCGGAGTATCGAACGATTGTGACGCGTTTACATCCATTCACCGTAAGGCAAAAGCGCGTTGGTTGATCGTCGACCAGCTAGCACAGCCGGTTTTCGTGACTCGAATGCGTACCAATCTATTTCTCCAGTTTTTCCTCGGCGAAAGAACGAGGCACACGTCCCGTCTCTAACAAAGCGACGTTACTTCCCGTCGCGTGGGTCCGCGTCATGACCGTGGTGTATCGATGCATCGCGAGAACCGAGTGCATTCACACGCGGCTTCCTCTTCGACGCGGCACGAATGAATGAAATCGCGTAAATATTTATGGAACGTTGAGACACGACGAGGGCCGGTACGAGCGGATGCCGCGCCAATTGCTCGTTTTGTCCTATGTTTACAATTCGATTACAACCGTGTCGACGAGCCCTCGGCGCCACGGATATACTCGAGGACTTCCGAAAATTTACGATAGATCGATAAATTTACTTCACGAGCTCTTGATAAATTAGAAAATAAACTTTTAAAGTAATTTAAATCCCTATTTACACCATTCCTTTTTTGTGGATTGGAAGTGTAAGTTTATAGTAATCAATCGAACTATATATATGATCGAAAATATATATGTTTTAATCGCTTTAGAAATTTTATTTTACAGTCGTTTAAGTAAATGTCGATTTTCTATAGATGTTTATTTAATAAATCTGTACGTTTGGAATTTTCTTTCCCAATAAATAAAACAAACTTCATTGAATTTGATATCCAATTAAAAACCTGCTCCAATTATATTTCAAGAGTTTCAAATACATTAAACTGATATGGTGATGCTGTAACACGGATTCGCTTTAACACGGTTACACGGATCCTAACTACTATGTTATTCAGGGGATGCATGTCCTATACATGTCCTAAATACAAATTGTCCCAAAAATATTAAAAATTTGTTAACTAAGTAATAATTAAGTAAATTAAAACTCTAAAAAGAAAGAAATTCTATAATCGTATCTCATTATGACTTCCCCTTTGGCGTAACCTCGCATTGCTTTCAACACATGATCGCGATACGGAAGAACCACATTAGGGTCAGGCACGAAGAAAAAGAAAGGAACGATACGAAAAGAACTCTGTCGGAAGCTTTTTACGCTAAAGGAAAAAGTGTATCATCACTCAGCTCGTGACACTCGCCACTTTCCATAGCTATGAAACTCGACGTTTAATAATAAGGCAAAAGTGAACTGGCAGTTTGAGGCCAGTTTCTTTCGGCACGTATCTCTGCGGTTACCGTGCCAGCTTAACAGTTGGTTCGCGTGAATATTTTTTTCCTTGGCCGTCCGCCTCGTGCCTCATCTGATGACGTGACATCGCGATTACATGGGAAGAAGGGCACCATAGGTGATCACGAAGGTTCTTTCTCATGAAACGTGCGCCAGTATAGATTGCAAACTTAATATTCTTCGAACTGCGCGACAAACGTTTCGCACGACTTGCCCGAAGCGCTCCTACTTGAATACTTCGACCAATCTTTAACTCATAAATGCACAGTGTTCCAGCATAACTTACATTTTCTAAAGTAAATAGATAACATTTGTTGTACTTTCAGTACATGTAGTTAGTTATAATTTATTTGTTAAATTAATATGTTAATCAAAGTGAAAGCCGATAAATAAAATAAAACAAATACTAAAATATGTATAAACAAATAATAATAATAAATATAATAATGTAAATAAATAAATATACATAATAGAATAAATGACAATCTGAATCGATACATTCCCGCCATCGTATAAATTTGTCGTCGTAAATACTCGTTTCGCATCTGTTCTAACTAAATTTAAAAACTTAATTCGAACATTAGGATGAAAATCGTTACGAAACAAATTTTTCCTCGATGACGCTAGTGATAAAAATATAACATTTGCTAAGCTCTCCACCAAACAGTAACGAACGATAAAAAAAATATTTGCGTTCCGCTGAAGAGGATTTCGTATTCATTTGCCTCTTTGACACCGCGTATGAAAAGGCTGCGCGAAGAAAGGCCGGGTGGTGAGGAAATATGTAAATCCTTTTTCAGAAAAGAAAAGAAAGGTCTATCCTAATCCTTCCGCCACTGACTGATTGGAGTATGCAAATTTCCTAATGACGGATCAGCTAGAATACCGCTGAGACGTGTGACGTCATGCTGCGTCCAGAAGGTATCAAAATGATTTTGATAAATTCGAACGTTAGATCCCCCTTTTTCGTGGCACCGAGGAGGCTGCGGCTCATCTATCAATATTATACGATCCGTGAGAAGAAGACACGGGGTAACTCCTTTATTTATGCCTCTAATCGATTCGAATCGGCCGACGAGAAGTTGTTCAAGTCAAGAGACACGCAACCGATCGTGCTCGGCATTTGCAATCCGAATATTCATTAGCCACAGTGAGGAAAACCTCCATTTAATCTTTCAGAATTGGATTTCAGATTAGCTTTGAAACAAGCAAGCACAAAATTAAATATTATATAACAGTTCTTCGTTTTAATCAGAGGAATTAGCAAAATCAATAAATACAGATATCTATAAAAATATAGGTACTATTTCTTCTTGTTGAGCTTAATTTTTCTAACTCTGTAAGAGATTATTTCTAGCTTTTCTTCGATGAATTTTGTTTATATTACTGCTCTTTATGGATACGATTTTTAATTTTCTTTTTTACTCCTATAACTGTATTATACAGCGCGTCCCTTCAATTATGGTACAATCGGCAATAAGGTAATTCTACGTGAAAAATCAAATCGGCAATATGCAATATAGTTTTTCCATATGATGCTTCATTTTATCATCAAAATTTATCATGTACCAGCTGATGTACCTGATCTTTGCCCGGGATCTTAATATGTATAATATTTTTTAATGATATGGCTGGCGATTTTGTGAATTTCTATTGGCTCGGTAAACTTTCGCAAGTCTGTGAAACAACACCGATCGTCACACAGTGAAATTTTTAAACGAATCTTTTGGCATACCGCACGCCGAAAAGAGAAAAAACATTGTTCGCAGGGATATCATATTGCCTCGCTGTATCGTGGCAGTGGCAACGATTTCAAACAAAACACGAAATAGGTGTCTGTTGCTTTGCGAATATCCGTAAACTGCCTTTGGTTCATATCTTCGACTCGTGCTTCCTTTTGTCGTAGGTTAATATTTCACATACCTAACCCTTGCTGGGCAAGTGCTCTTTAAAATGGTGATAATCGCATCAAAATTCGCTCAATGGTTTTCGAGACTAGCCCAAACACACTTTATTTTATACCATATGTAAATAGATAGACAGATGATAGCGAACTTGACTAATTCTGGGCTGAACTGGAGTAACGTAATCGACAAGAGCTTAGTTGCAGATGTAAAAATAAATCAAAGGTGTCGAATGAAATTTTGTCACAAAACAGTTTGTTTCCAACAGAAATAAACTTAAATACGCGTATACCAAGCCAATTACTATTACTTAACCGAACATGTTTAAATTCTATTTTCTTGAAAATTTGACAGTAAACGGAAAAATTGTATTCCACGCTTTGTAGAATAATCTCCTGCTAATTGTTCACTCATTTCTAATCGGTAATTAACCAAGATCGAGTATATTCGACAAATTCTCAAACTTGATTTTCTGAAAAATGACTCATCGTATGAGAAAGCTTTATTCCATATTTTCAACCTGTTTTTTCACATAGGATGTTAGTTATCTTCTTCTAGCCAATTGTATCTTGATTGCCCGTTGTATTTAATAACTCGTCAGTGGGCGATGAAATTATTAATAATAACAAAATAACGTCCATGTAAAAAATAATGTTACCTACAACGTTGCCAAGTGCATATCTGCGATATGTAAACGTCTCTACTTCATAAAAAGGTAATAAAAATTCAGGACAACTAGATTTTCGTTTAAAAATTAACCGTTCTAATGTGAAATCGACAATTTATGTGGGTGGCTTTAATAATTAAAAAACAAAACGGGATAAATTAATAACTAAAAATCTTCAGAGTCATCCCTGAAAAAGCGATTCGTATCACGCATAATAAAACGCTGAATCATTCAAAAAACGCCAATGTAAGATCCGCTAACAAATGACCATCCACTAACAATTAGATCAACACGATAGTACGCAGAAATAATTCCATTTAATCAGTTCTCGATCAACTTTGCTTCCAGATCTTTTAACGACGGTTGAATCGATCAAAGACAAATACGTGTGTTGAACCGTTAGAGAGTCCGGCTACGTCGACGGATCGAAGAATCGTGCGCCAATTGAATCGATCCAGACGACCAACAAGAATCTAGAGCGATCCCTGTTTTTATCCTCCGGTAAGAGTATAAATACCGCTGCTGTTTTGCATCGACCGAGGAGAGGACACACGACACGACTGTGAAAGATCGACATTGATATTCTAGGGAGCCTCGTAGGTGACAGTGATTTACATTTGAATAAGATGGTTGGTCCAGAACCGGAGGAAAACGAGCTGGGGACTCGCGATAGAAAAATAAAGGGGTGAGAAAAGAGATGGGGAGAAAAAAATATATGGGGGAAGGGACGATTGAAGGATCGGTTCAAAGTCATCGCAAACTAATAGACGTCTGATTGCGGTTACCGTGAGTTTTGACTCGTCAGTACAAATATTTATCTTCATCCCTGCGTGCATTCACGCACGGCGTGGAACGGTCTAAGGCGCCGATCGTGCTATCGATGCATATAAATGCATTAATCTTGATCGGCGAGCCTTCGAGCGCGCTCCGTGCACGCACTACGCGCGTATTCATACCGCGTACCACCGTACGTACGTAAGGGGCTCGGTCAATATTTAAATTATTGCTATTGATCGGTGGGGTGATTAATGGACACCGTCGCCGTAGAAAATCTCGCCCTTCTATCAATTCGAGCCTCGTCGATTTCGAGATTCCGCGTTATCGTGCTTTCGAGCTGGTGGAATTTCAAAAGAAATAGCGAGGAATAGAAGAGCGAGAAGCGAAAACGCGTTAGGTATTTGACGGTTTGCTTTGAAAAAAAAAAAAAGAATAAAAATGGAAACGACGTTCGAGGTGAGATCGTTCGTCAAGGTGTCAATGACTCGTCAGAAGATACGATCAACTCGATATTCGACAGAATGAACGGTGACGAGCGAAGGGACGATTTAATTGAAACTTCATTGGGAAAGCTCTGATGCAGGATATTATGGGCAGTTTTTAATACGACAAAGAACCCAATACAAAATTTGATTCGCTTATCTCTATTGCATTTAATGCATTGATAGAGATTATATGATCAGGATATGTTTTATAAAAAATAGCAAGCGTAATATTCGGTATTTTACGGTATTTAAGTTTGAGATTTTTTTAAAGCTCATTTTTCCCATATCTTAGGGACATACGCAATATATTTTTTCATACGGTCTTTTGTTTTCGACCAAATCGAGTTTGAAAATTTACCGAGTACACTTGAACATGGCTAATTGTGGACTGGACAGAAATAAATAATCGACAGGTGGTACTCTACGTGTGAAAATGTGTGGAAAATATAGAATAAAATTTGGACACAAGACTTTTTGTTTCCGAGAAAAATAAATTTCCAAATTTATCATATGCCTGTACTAGCCTAATTCTAAATTAAACATGCTCAAACCCTACTTCCTTGGACATGAGGCTTTAAACGGGAAAATTGTATTCCGCATTTTTCACCTAACTCGCATATAGAATAACCTCCTGCTGGTCGTTTACCCATACCTAATCGGTAATTAGTCAAGTTCAAGTTTACTTGACAAACTCGATTTTCTCAAAAACTAAGCCTCGGACGGAAAGATTTTAATCTATATTTCCTTCTTATTTTTTCATAAGGAATCATCTTAGACCCGCTTGTACATGTTATTTGGACAGACTCTGTATATTGTGGCTTAAAAAAATATGCTTTATAGGTATGTCCAAAATAAACGAACTTTCGCACTCCAACTCTAAAATTCCAACTTGCCAGCTCACTCCGCATTCGTGAACATCCTCATTGCTCCAACCAAGAGGAACACCGAGCATTCTCCCGCAGCAAGCTGATCGAACGGCTGCCATAATCGCATTTCAGATCACTCACTGTCAGTCTGCCGTTATCTGTTGAGACAACAAAATATTTCTATAAGCTCGCCCACGCGAATATTTCCAAGTGTCAGACCGCGATCTTAACGCTCTCGAGAGACAATCGTTCGACAGGACGTTCGCGACGATATTCTCAGAAAACGTATATACCATAGTACGAGTGTGGTGTGCGCGTGTACGTGCACGTAGTTGCTTTCGCGCTCGTATATCCGCGATGTTCCGCGGGCAAAACTGCACGGTGAATACGGAACTTTATCGTCTGCCGTGCACAAACCCATGGTGACTGCCCGCGCCCTCGCCGTTTATAAATATATAGTCGGTTGATCTTCTTTTTTCAGTTTTCGTTCTTTCTGTTTCTTCCTCAACGCGACGAGGTCAGCCACGAGAGAACAGAACGTATTCGAGTGATCGCAGTATGCATGCACGCGGGCATGCACGCGGCCATATTACGCGGTAGCAAGCAAGGGCCATGTCCGGGTCAATGTTGCATAGCTGCAGGATGCGCGTCGATGCACATGTATGCACTGGCGAGCTGCCCTCGCGCAGATACGCGAGGAGAATCGTTGGAATGCACGGGGGAATTTGCCCATTTATAGATCGCTACCTACCTTTATTATGTATATCACAGTTATTGCAAGTTTGAATGCACAGCTGTACACGTACTCGCATCGACGATTCGCCTTTGCGTTCTTTCATTTGCTGTTTTTTTATTCTAATTCAATACGGAAGATTTCTTTGACACGCGATGTTGAAACAGATATGAAATATACTGGCGCTGGATAGATTCTGTCATTGCATTGCAGTAGGATTTCGATTAACACTACAGTTTCGAATCGATGCATATACAATGTATTTCGAGGAGGAGGAAGCTTTTCAGTAACGACGTCGATACATATATCGACATTGTATTTTGTTTGTATAATACTTTTTAACAATCTGACGTGCGCGTTAGCCATTTTTTAAGGAAAACCGAATGAAAAAAAATTGTTTTCAGTTCATTTCAATACGGAATGTAGGGATACTGGTATAATCGGGAGATGAATAACCTGAGGAAATTTATTCTTTATTCTTAGAAGATCTATTTCCTTTTAGAATATAATAATAAGCAAAGGTATATCTCTGTTTTAAGTTTTACTTATTTCTTTAATTCTACATAAATTAATTTATACGTACATTAATTCAGAAACGAAAGAAAATCGTAAAATGTGTACAAGCGTTGATTATTAGTACATGTAATCTAGAATTTCCCTATTTTGATTAGTATAAAGGAAACTGTTTTGAAAATTCTACGAGGAAAACTGGAAGATCGTACTAAGAAATTTTTGTTTCTCATCTGAGTTCGAGTTTATCTACGAGATTACATTTGTCCCTTTATATTAAATTGACACAATGGTAGGAAAATTACAAATTTCGAGATTTATAGAATATATCGATCCGTACTTTGAAGATCGGAAATTATAAACTTTTAAAGAATAAATAGACATCTTTGCAAAGCCACTGTAAGATTAAGTTAAAGAACTATCTGATATTACCTACATCAAACTTTTTCGTCTCCCTATACCCCCTTTGTCCAGCAACTATCTCTATCCTTAGTACCTCCAACCTTTGTTCCTTTGATCCAACTCTCCCAATTTCTCCTTAACCCAAAAACACTCCATTCCACTTTCCACAATGTAAACTCGCGATATCCAATCAAATATTGGAAAGGCCGGCAAAATGTCAGAGTCATTCCTCGTATGTCTCAGTTGACGTTTTCACGCCACTCGAAAAGGAGAGAAACTATCAACGGATGTTGGGGAATCCGATGAGCGTACGCCACTGGATTCGGTGTCTCTTGAGGATTCAACGAGATCTTTGAAAATCGGCTCTCGAAGGGAAGAAGACACGGTCGGTCGGCTGGAAACGATCGAAGGAAGGATCGGCTGGAGCTGGCTCGAGCAGAAAAAGCGTGCATTGTCGATACGTTGCCGGGACCGCATGGACCCTGTCAGCCATAACAAATTGTGACTTCGGTAGCCGGACGCGGTGTTGCGGCCGTAGCACGGTCACGTGATTAATTGTAACGTCGTGGCCGCATGGCTCGCTCGATTTTTTCCACGAAATTATTTGCATGTCAAGGCGGATTGATGGAAACGCAGGAAAGGCGAGCACAGCACGAACGTGGATAGCGCGGATCCGAATGCAACGTGCAACCATGCCAACGTGTGTTTGTGTTACACACAGAGCCATGATGCAGAGGAAGAGCGCAAGAAATCCCCATTCTTGCCAGGACATTTAACTTTCAAATGGGCCGCACGATCAAACGCGCCACGGCGACGTGTGCACCACGAAGGCCGGATTTTCGAGAGCGCATAATTTCCGCTTGAAATGCGAATTTCCGCGATGTCGCTGCTCGATAAGTGGTGCAGTCGACGATGTTACCGAGAATGGCGAATTAATCGACGAAAAGAACACGGACACTGAAAACCTTGGTCGGAGAAAAATTTCCCAAGACGAAAGGTTTCAACTATCTTCGTTTGCTCGGCTGATGAAATGAAGAAAACGAAAGGAATGTCTAAGTTATATACATAGCGTGAATTATTAGCTATCAGCGAATTATTCGGTAAGATTGCTAGAAACCTGCGAACGATGTAGAAATATGGCTATAACTTGCAGAACTGACGATTTTCACGTAGCAGTTAGAATAGACCTTTTACACCTATATACAGTAGCTCCAAAAAATACTTATAAATACTCTTATTTTCCAATGAATTCCATTTCCATTCAACTATCGTAATTTTCAACTATCTTTTGGAAAGTTAGTATACGCTGACAAAGTTGTTCTTCGAATAACTGTAATTACTTAAAGTTGCATTGCTTATCTTGTTGGCCGTTTGTGAATGATGTCTAAGAAAGAGATAGTCAACCAACAAAATATTATAGAAAATGCAAAAACCTTCCATTCTCTGCCATAAATTATTCTAAATAACTCGATGCAACGAAATTTCCATTCAAATCAGTTGCTCAAAAACTCAACTAAACACACTCTCTCTCTCGTGCAGTCATAAAATAGACAACGAACGAATGTTCGAGCAAAGAAATAGCAGGCAGAGTTGATTTGCATCGACGAAAGCTAAGAAAATGAAGAGCCATCGATGTAGAGCCGCTGGTCCACGCGGCTGTAAACAGAGAGAGAAGCACGCACGCTTCTGCCCTTCGATTTCTTGCGCTATTGGCGCACAGTCCAAGATTCGGGGCCCATAAAGAACGGCCGGAAGACAATGCAACGACACAACTCACAAAGAGACAAAGCCCCCAACTGGCGGTCGGCCACGAAGATGATATCACATGCTTTACGATCGTTCCATGGATACTTTATGCCCCACTCCGCCTCTTCCAATGCTTTTCGACGTTTGCTTTGCGTTTCCTTTCGACTTTTTCTCTCTTTCTCTCTTTCAACACTCGCCAATACTTCTTGATATAAGAATATGCAGATGTCGCGTGATGAAATATCCACGCCGGTTGTCCCTTCTTTTCTTCTATCGTTGCCCTTGCCCCTTACTTCACAACTTCGTCTTCTTGTTTTAACTTCTTGGCCTCTCTTCTGAAGGAAAGAGGAGTTACACGATCCCCTCGACCGCCCTAACGTTCTCCATGGACCTGACGTTTCTATTTATAAGAGAGGTTCGCGGCCACTCATCACCGTAACTCTGTAGAACACGATTTACGAATGTACAAACCTCGAGTTATGTAATTACGCTCCTCGACAGTGATACTTTGTATGGAAATGTAGAAAGATGAACTACTGTCCACAAGGAACATGTCAGATTCATGAATATATCCCATCGATTTGTGTACGAGGGTTTTGGAGCTTAGACGATACGAGAAGAATTACATAAGTATTGGAAGACTGTGGAGATATAGGAAATTAAAATATAACTTCGAAAAAGACAATAAGTAGTAAACAAAGAGTAGTCGTATTTAAGATAATTCGACAAACTCGAATGGTATGGCGATCTCGGCCTAAGAATATTTTGAAATCAGTGACAAGATGTGTCAAACTATAATAATCGATAAGACGGGAAATGGAAAACATATTGATGAAAATACGCTGGAACACGAGCATAAATAAGATAATTACGTACGTGAATTTATATAAAGATTTGTCATCTATTATAATCTATTATATAATTCACTAATAAAGTTTCCAACGATAACTCTAATAATTCTTCGAAAACCTGTTGTAAAGTCAGAGATAAAACAAGCATCGCCTGTTTGAAAATATCATCATGTGTAATAGAGATGAAACTATCCGGTCTAAAAACCGAGGATAACGAGTAGAAACTACATCGTGCACATTAATTTGCACACGATCGTACGTACAACGTGAATCATCGGCCCTTTGATGGCCGCCGTTCATGTTCCCCGACAGAAAGATTCGCGGCTCTGCGATCCCTCAATCGATTCTTGAATAATGAAATTCCACGATGACGTTATCGTGTAGGAAATGAGTTACGTGATTGTCATACGTCCCGGGAGTACTATGGCGAGATGTCGAACGTCCTTTCGAGGTTGCTGCTGGCTGCTGGCTGCTGCCTATTGTAAGCCGTCCAGACACGGCGCGCTTGGGAATAAAATTCGTGATGGAATTCATCGCGACTGTCATTGTTCGAAACGTTTGATCGGGAAGACAATAGTGGAGGGATGGGTTTCAGCCAGTCAGTGGTTCTCTCTAATTTTTTATCCTACTATATTAGTATAATTCGCAGGATATTATTTAGATCTCATATTAGATACTTATATAGATTTATATATTATAGAAATTTAGATGTCTTATAAGGATTCATTAGTTTATGACACATTATTAAGTAGTACAAAAATTTTCTGTAGTCCCTAATATGAAAATGAACAGGATTGTAATGCTTTGATGTAACGATCGATACCTATTGAAGGATCGAATCAATTGCAAGAAAGTATAAAAATAATAGAATACACACAGTAATAGAAAATGATGGAAATTTTTGTCCTAACAGAGAAAATAATATTATCAAAATTTCTTCAAAAGTGGTTCAAATTTACAGCTGAATCCACATATCCACATCGCCCCAAAATAACTCTCAGCCATACCTACTCTACCAGTATCGAGCAGAATGTTTCGTGTAACCCTAATTACTTGCACGACATCTGCTCTGTCCCAGATGCGTCTCTAATTTTACCGTCCAAACATGATAAATTGGAAAAGCGTGTGTTATCCGATTTTTCACATTTATACGTAAAAGTTCTCGCGCCAAATGCCTCTAATGATGAAACCTTAATGTCTATCGAATATATCGAGCAGCAGAACAATCAACATTGTCGCGTTACTCTGCAAAGCCAAAGATAACAAACATTTTCTTTCGACTGAAGTAGCCGAAAGCCCACTCGAAAGGATCCATTTAACGAATAATCGAGACTACGCTTCTTTCTCGAGTGCGGCGAAAGAGAGGCGTCTCAAAGGTCTGGCAACAATGGATACTCATCGTTCACCCTTGTGATTCGATATGCGTTTGATGGACGTGAAGATGGCCCGGGCTTTCTTTAACTTGAGTCCCTCACATCGAGAACGAGAACCCCTTTTTTGCCGACTATCAGTGAGATATCACCTGCTGTTTGGAAAGCCAACCTCGAAATACATATTGAGGCACGCTGTTCGATCCTGATGCGGCACACGCGTCACTTCTCGAGTAGAATCGTTTCGAAGGTGAAATAGAGGATCGACTTAATCATCTCGCACCACCGATACCAGCAGAATAATTCTTTTAGATATCTTTAGAAACAACGAGGTTTTTAGACAACCTTGATTTTGTTTGGACAAATCGTTTTAGTAGTATTGCATTCTTCGTTTAGTAAATGAGTAGATGACTCACAATCAGTAAATCACTTTGATGGTAGATGAAACCAATCATTATATTCTACATACATCCATGTATTGCAAGTTGCGTCGAATGAGTTTATATCGAACCTGAAAAATTATTCCGGTAAACATTTATGCAAATACAAAATACTAAATAAAATAAACAATTACTTCATGCGGTACCTAAACAATAAAGTAAATACTCGAATAAACTAACGCATAATTAGTTCAATATAACGTCTATAGTCACACCAATGATATATTTTATTATTTAAATCCTTAACGTACAATTTTTCAATCCATCTAATCGGTCAAGAATACATAATTTTTTTAGCAGAATTGTTTTTTTAACTATATAATATTTTTTTTGCAATTCTAGTACTATATCTGCCTTTTTTAATTTGATAATATGCAGAACGAAAGAAAGCAAATGGTTTTATAAATACGAAAATGTGATTGTTTAGTCGTAAAAGAGTGAATTAAAAATGGTTGGTTGACTATGCCTGTGTTTCACACGCACATGAACGTTAATACGTTAGCCGCTACGGTGGTTATCGGTAAACAGTGTTAGTAAACTGTTTAGAGTAAGTAAACTCAGATAAATTTCATGGAGAAAAAAATTGTCAACAATGTGAACTGACTTAGACACTGTTATTGTCTTAATATTGTCAGAGAGAAAATGCGCAAATATAATAGGTATAGGTAATATTTTATAAAAGACGAAAAAATGTGTAAAATTATGTGCAAGAAATTAAATGTTACAATGTAGCATACTTCAAGCTATTACGGTTTGTAGGGCAAAATCCTCCGAAGGTATCCTCCGCATAACATGGTAGTGACGGTGCTTACAGCTAAAAATTTTCATTACGTTTTTTTTTTTTAATGCAAATTTCCCCTCTTTTTGAACCGTGTTAAAACAACACCGTGTTATAGGTTGTGGGAATAACGTGTTGTGCGAGTATTTCGCCAATTCTCAAGTCCTGTTAGTACGAATCCGTATTGTAAATTGTAAGATGTAACAGTGCCACGTTATACGGGAAATACCTCTATATAAAATCCGCGTGTCAGTTAACATGTTAAGGAGTGAAGCAATCATCTTATCATCTTTAAAACTAACATCTTCGAAGCAAGTAACGGAGATGGTTCATCACCGTACGATTGAGCCATACAATCGCATGCCGAGCAGCTTGCTTCCGGTTGCAGAAACGAACCGAAATATACTCGTAAGTTAGCCGAAGAGCCCCGGCTGTCGCACGTCGTCCGCGGTTGAATTTATTAAACTACTCTTAATGCAGTGCACCTAGTAACGCGGAATAAACGACCGTGACCGGCTACTCGATACTCGTTCGTACACCCACGCGACCCAACCGCCGTTTGCTCGACTCAGCACCAAGTTGATTTTGCAGCCTCGCGCAACAAGGCGCGGCGAAGTGAGATATCTAAGATAGCTGGGGCAAGATCGACCCTCGATCGGCCACCATTATTATTCTTTAGCCCGTAAAAGGCACGAAGCTACCGCGCCAGGAAATACAGAAGCTGTCGCCGCTAACAATAAGTAGATCGCCCACGCCAACTCTCATTCAAATCCTTCGTATGTACTTAACCGTCTAACGATCTAACGATTGTGAAACTTCTGATCGATTTCGTGTAGCATTTCGTCGTGAAGATAACGATGTCATATTTTGATTAGGAGCACCGAGATCAAGTTGACGTAATTTAAAATTCTGAGATGGGTAGGTTGTCATTGTGAGGAAAATTATTTCTTATTGCAAGATGTGTATGTTGTTTATGGAATAAATTGATGAAATGATACCCCTTCTTATGGCTACTATAGTTTGGAAGCATTCTATGTTTGAGTATATAATGGAATTTAATTTATCTGAATCCATCAGGAGACAGATAGTTTCTATAGATACGAAACTCTAGTTTTTTCAGATAGTTTGTATAATAGAAGTCCATTGTTTCCCTCCATAACTTTTCATTTGAATAGTAGGTATTTACGATCAGATAAAAGGTATTTGAACTACTGAAATATTGCGATGACAAAAATTATCTACGAATTATATATAAATTTTTGAAAAATAAATAAATATCCCCGCAAAATCCTAGTATTGTAAATACTATAAATAACTGTTTTATCTAATTATAATAAATAATATAAGTAATTATCTAATATCAAATAAATAAAATTTTTTATCCATATAAACCGTAAATATTAAAAATAGTTCGGCACTTTTGAACAGTAATATACAGTGACGCACGAAATTATTCGAATACTTTCAGAAACCTTTTATGTACATGTATATTATGCAAAATATTTTAAAATTTCAATAGCACCGTAACGAGACACGACTATCGTGATTCTATTGCTAAAATTTGAAACAGATCTGAAAATTTAGAAAAGTTACAAGATTTTTATTGAAAGCATACACTTCGCAAAGATCACCGAAGTATTTAAATAGCCAATCATTCGCTAAATTAACAAGTCACAATATTTAGCGAGATCATCGTTAGTGCTAATTATATGTTAAGACTACTACTCATACCGTATATCAATTTTTCACCAAGTCTACTTATGTTTGTAATAAATGTCTTGTAACTTCTATATTTTATATACATATATCTTTGGATTGGTTTCAAATTATACTACTGTAATCACGATAGTCGTGTCTCGTTACGGTTCCGATGAAATTTCAAAAAATTCGTATAATGAACATAATGTATTTATAAAAGAATCCTATAATAAATGTTTTAATACTTTCTTGAGTTAATATATATGTAATGGTAAGTAACTAAAAAATAAATACGAGAAGAAGATATGAAAAATATAAATCTAGAAAGTTAGGAAGTGCATGCGGACAAGTTCATCCAAGGTTTGTTTTCTGCGATTTATATCTCGCAGCGATGACAGTGGAAAAGAACGAAGGAGCGAAAGTTGACGAGTCGAGCCGGTCGACAGGGGTCTGTAAAAACGAGAAGTAAAAACGGGGCTGTAGAAAAAAAGGGGGGAACGGAGGTGCTAGTCGTGTTCCTCGGCGTAAACCGCCTTAATAACCGGGCCTATCGGGTCTAAAGTCAAGTCCAGCGACTTTCTGTTGCTAGGGCTCGACGCAACGTGGAACACCAACAACGACAACTGGCAGCAGCGCGATAACAGAGAACGGGAAGCCAGCCTGTCAAGGCAGAACGTGTTCGTCAAAGAGTTTCATTCATTCGCGCGGCGAACTTCACTCGCGTGGAAACGTGTGCCTTGCAGACCACCATTGCATTGTAAACGGGGATTTATGCCCTTTTGGCGACACTCGAGCCTCTATTTTACGCACTTCCTCCTCTTCCTCTGTTTTTCTCGTCGCAAGTATGGGAGCTTTACGCCAGAGACTAGTATCTTTTAGTAAATTTTGAAGATTTTTCGTTCTAAATTTAAAGATTTGGGTTAGGTTGCCTATTGACCTGTACTTATAGACCTATACTTTTGTGTATAAGTATGTATATATTTGGCCACTTTATGCGATCCAATCGGAAGATTGATATTTTTATTATATCTCAGCATTATTGTCGAAGAATGTTTCTCTACTGTTTATTCTTTACTTCTTGCCATAACTGGAGCAAATGTTCTGCTAAAGTAAAACTGAAACAAGGAATATATATGCTTGCATTAATCAAGTTCCATATCTATTTGTAATATGCGGATAGCTGACATTTCATGAAATCTGTACAATCTTAGAATGTAGTTGGAAATTTTCATCCACTTTCGATTAATGCTTTTTTATTTACCAGGTCTGTAAATATGAAACCGGAATTTGCCCATATGTGGCGATAACTTTTAATGTAGCTAACTTCAATACGCGTCATTGACGCCATTTCTTTGTTTTGACATCTGCTAAAGATTTTCAACTGTTTGCGATACAAGTTTAGTGCAACAACATAGGTTTTAGTAGAATTTGAAAATGTCGA
This sequence comes from Bombus waltoni, assembly GCA_014737395.1. NCBI lineage: Eukaryota > Metazoa > Arthropoda > Insecta > Hymenoptera > Apidae > Bombus > Bombus waltoni. Next base: position 12 of record JACXII010000041.1, on the reverse strand, counting down.
ATTTTGTGCCTA